>JAGXJF010002679.1:0-19238 GCA_019208055.1 Stipa capillata
ACACCCTCCGGGTGCACTGTTCGTGCACCCGGAGAA
Source organism: Stipa capillata (assembly GCA_019208055.1). Taxonomy (NCBI): domain Eukaryota; kingdom Viridiplantae; phylum Streptophyta; class Magnoliopsida; order Poales; family Poaceae; genus Stipa; species Stipa capillata. Next base: position 37 of record JAGXJF010002679.1, read on the forward strand.
GAGTCTACAGACTATACTACATCTACCCTCCGCCCGACTATCCTAGTCGACCGCAGGCTCGGGGGCTACACCCTCTGGGTGCACTGTTCGTGCACCCAGAGCAGCAACTACAAAGAAACACAAGGGGTCCTCCGCCCGACTACCTTAGTCGGGCAGAGGCCCGGGGGCTACTTCCTAGGGACACATTCTCACACAAAGGAAAGTACTCACCTCCATCAAAGGGCACAGCCTGCCGTTCAGCAGGTTGGCCGCCTCCCTTGACGCTTTCAGCAAAGCAGGGAGGATCTCCCCGATTTGCTCGGCGCACTCCGCAGCCGCGCGCCACTCCCTCTCCTCCTCGGTGTCGTCGACCACCACCGTGGCCGGCTGCCCCGGCTCCTTTTCCCCGATTCGGAGCGGCCGCGCCACCAACTCCGAGCATGGCTTCGAGGGCGGAGCCCCGCTGATCTCCCGCATTGGCGAGGTCTCGGCGGGCTCGCCCTCACGCACCGGCGAAGCGGCCCCGACCGCCTTCCGGATCCGCGCCTTCCGCCATCGCCACGTCCCGGCTGGCATCCGCGGACCCCGCCGGCACCGACGCTCCGGCGGAGGACTCCTCCTGAGGGGTGGCTGGCGGGACTGCCTGCGTGCCGGGTTGCTCGGGGGTTGGCTCGCGAGCGACCACGGGTGGAGGCGACGCCGGCCGGGAGGAAGAAGGAGCAGCCGCCGGCGGAGGCGGCGACGCCCGGGTGTCTGGCGCCGGGGGGATCTCCACCCTGGCTGGATCCCGGGCCACTCGGGGGCGCCTTGGTGGTGTCCCCCGTCTTCCGCGTCCTGCAGAAACGACAAGATCAACCACGTCAGTATATGAAGACGAAAGAATCCAAGAAGTCAGTCGGCAGGGCACTTACTTCGCAGACCGAGCGACGACGAGCCTCTTCTTCACCCCCGCGGCTCGCGGCCCGGGTGCAGCGGCAGCCGGGGCTGGCGAGGTCCCCGACCCGCCGGACGCCCCGAAGGCCGTGTCGGCGTCGCGCTTCTCCCCCCGGCTAGTGGGGGCGTCATCGCCAGCTGCCCGAGTGGCCTCACTCGGGGCAGCGGCCGGCGCCGCAGGATCAGCGCCGGTGGAAGATTCTTCCGCGACGTCGGATGCGACTCCCGCGCTGGCCGCTGCCAACGGGTCATCGCTGCGCTGGGGCCTCCGTCTCCGCACGAAGAAGGTGCCGCCAGCATCCGACTCCTCCTCTTCCTCCTCCTGGGCCGTCGTGCTTACGGGAGGAGGAGGGGGCGTAGCAACCGCCGGTCCTTTCCCCTTGGAGGACTTGGCACCCTTTGAGGACCCGGCGCCCTTCGCTTTGCCGGCGCCGGATGAAGATACCCCCGCCGCTCCCGGCGGCGGCGGTTTGCCCTTCGGAACATCAGCGTACCGTGGCTGGTTCCAGATCTCGTCCTCCGGGAGGGGAGCGCTGGAAGCAAAGCCAAACAGGACCTGCGAAGGCATAAAAGCAAAGTCCCGAGTGAGACTCGGTAGAGAATTAAGCAGATAAGGAAGAACAGCGGCCACTTACGTCGGTCGGCGGGTTTCTCCAAGTGAAAGGCGCTGGACGCCCGGAGAAGTCTAGGGTCGTCCCCTGGTGCCAGAAGCTTCTCCAGCCGACTCTGCACCTCACCCTCCGACAGCTCGTCGGCGGCCTCCCGGGTCGGGTCCTCCGCTCCTTTGTAGTCGAACATGGGTCGCACCCGGAGCTTGGCCGGCTGCACCCGCCACCGGACGAAAGTGGCAACGACGACCGTCCCGGTGACTCCGGCCTTCATCACCTGCTCCAGCGCCCCCATCAGCACCGCGACGCTGTCCTGCTCTCGGTCAAGGGGTGGGTCCGACCAGCTCGGCCGGGCCACCGGCTTCTGGCCCGAGAAGGCCGGCAACGCCGGCTCCGGGTTGGCGCAGTAGAACCACTGCGCGTGCCATCCTTTGTTGGATGACTGCATCGGCGGGGCCGGATATTTCTTCGCCGTCCCCGACCGCAGTTGAAACCCGGCTCCTCCGACGATGGCCGGGTTGTCCCGGCTCGGCTGCGGCTTCACCATGAAGAGGTGCTTCCACAGCGCGAAGTGCGGCAGGATGCCGAGATAGCACTCGCACAGCGTGATGAAGCTGGCGACGTGCAGGATGGAGTTCGGGTTGAGGTTGTGGAGCTCAAGCCCGTAGTAGTAGAGGAGGCCGCGGAGGAAGGGATGCACCGGCACCGATAGCCCCCGCTCGAGGAATGAGCTGTGCACCACCAGCTCGCCGGTGTTCGGGGTCGGAATGGTCTCCCCCACGGCGGCGCGCCACTCGACTAACTCCTTCGGTGGCAGCAGCCCCATCCGGACCAAGATGTTGAGCTTCTCCTCCGACGCGGTCGACTTCATCCACGCGGAAGGGGCCATTGTCTCGGCGGGCGACTCCTCCTCTTCGTTTAGCAGCTTCCAAACCAGGGCGTCCTCTTCGGCGATGCTCGGATCGGCTTCCCAATCCGGGGATTGCATCCGAGGGAGTTGGAGAAGGGGATTAGGGTTTGGCGGAGCGCGCGGAGCGATTTGGGGGCAAGAGGAAGACGAAGCGGCGGGCGCTTGGAAAGTGCGGAAATGTTTGAGAGCGTGGGTCCCTCCCGCAGCCTCTGCCGGATATAAAGGGGAGGGCCGGGCGGTTCGGATTCCCCACGTTCGCACGTTTCGGATTCACCGCGCCCACGACCGAGCCGTTTCGGATTCCGCCGTGCGTTTCGGGCGGGCCACGTCGCGCGGATCCCGCGCCCACGACCTGGCCGCGCCGCGATTCGTGCGGTTTAATGAAGAAGAGGATCTGACGGCTGGCCTTCCGGGTTTAATTGCCGATCGGAATATTCCTCTTTTAAAGTGGCGACTGAGGCGTGTTTTCCCGTAAAACCACCAGCCGGTTACCGACCAGCTCGTAACCGGGCGCTTCGGTCGCAAAGGGTCTCGGCGCCTGGCCTCAAGCAGGAATGCAGTTGCTCGAGTACACCCGAGTGAGGGACGGCGATGGCGTGCCTTCAGTGGGCCACAAGTCGGATGCCGAGCATCTCGGAGCTGCCGAATTCTTCACCCAGACCACCCGGGAGCATGACTCGGGAGGCCCTGGTATCCGGATTTTCCGGGTTCAGTGGAATGACTCGGCGTAAGGCTTCGACACTCGGGAACCTATGCGCCATGGCTTGTTGACTCTGGTTCTGACGAAGGTTTCAGAGGCGTTCCCTCAGGGGACATTAGCTGGCTTCACCCCACTCGGGAAGACCAGGCGCTACTCGGGAATCCAGTCGGGATTCATGGCATGCTCCACGCTGGGCTATCAGCCGGTCTCTGTCCAAAGGGATAGACCGGGTGCCACCAGAGCTTACCCGTTATTAACTCACCCGCCATAATATTCCTGCCTTTTCAGGTGAATGTTACTCGGCTCTTATTGTCTTTTCTACAGGAGTTCAATCAGCCCTTCGCAATCTCCCTGCTGGCGAGAACCACTCGGGAAGTTCGACCTGAAGCCTCAGCCGACAGCAGCAAGATCGTGAAGGACTCGGGGGCTACTGATGGTGACATGGCACCCGGGTACCATCAAGGAGGACGAATCCGGCCTCCCGGCCACGGGATGGGCCGGGCCGACTACTCGGAGTCCGACTACAACACGGGGGCGCCTCACCGACGTGGAGTACAAGACAAGGACTAATACCTGTCCGGCTTACCCGGAATTGGTTGTAACCGAATAGGAAACATATCTGTTAACCCGATCCGGACTCTGTAACCCTACCCCGGCCGACTATATAAGGCCCGGTAGGGGACCTCCGATCGGCAGAACATCTCATCTAGCTTAATCTCCATTGTTTCATAGCTCAGGCCCCTTCGAGATCGATTCTCTAGGGCTTGCGGCACTCGGGATACAGCAATACCAGCCACCAAACACAGGACGTAGGGTATTACCTCTCCGAGAGGGCCTGAACCTGTCTAAATCTTGTCTCCCGTGTGCACCCATCCTGATTTGCTGTGCTCACGCCGCCCCATAAGTAGTATTGCCGGAATAATACTCCGACAACGGTCATCACCCCCTTTTTGTATAGGACATCATCGAGCAGGATGTATAATCTTGCTTTCACAAGTAATGTTTTGGCCTGCGAAGTGTCTTATGTGCCAACATCTCCTTTGATGGCTTGGATGATGGGTGCCATTCAAGATGAAGTATCGTCAGAGATTATGGGGACTCCTGGTGGGGTTAACATGGAACTAACGTTGCTTTTCTCTTGGGGTGGCTTTCGGTATTTTTTATTCACCGAAACGTGGTCGTGCTTAATGACAAGACGATGTTACATCACTTCATGCGGGACACCTTCCATGCCGGCGAGAAACCAAGCAAAGAGGTCCAAGTTTTCCTTGGAGAGGGCAATAAGGTTTGCATGAAGCCCCGTTGGGAGGTCTGCTTGTATCTGCATTACACGCAGATCTTCATCACCAGAGAGGTGGACCTTCATCAATTCTCCTTTGGGTGAGGCCTCAGGTGAAGCTCCCGAGCAGATCCACAAAGGGTCCTTCAGCACTTGAAGGGAGGTTGACACTTTTGTTTGTCATCTTTTTTATGGCGTGCTGCATCTCATGGAGGTGGAGCACCTTGTGGTCTAGGGCTTGCTCTCCGCACACCGTGTTGGGTCCCCGCGGCCTAGGGATCTTGGGGCATGAGAAGTTTTGGTGCACATCCACACATAATTTGTTAAGAGTGGTCCTTCCCATGATAGCGTTGAAGGATGACTCTATGTCCATCACATCGAAGCGCACTAGCTCCCTTTGGTGATTTTCCATGGTCCTGAAGGTCATGAGGACCTTGATTTGACCAAGCAATTGTACGGTCTTCTCAGGTATGAAGCAGGTGAGTGCGTAAAGTGATGGTCCTAGTGAATCATCCTTGTAACCCCCTTGCAGCTCTAGTAGGCTCTTGAGAGTGCGGAGATACAAGATATTCATCGAGCTTTCACCATTAACAAGGATTTTGGTGAGCTTACAATTGGCTAACTTGGCAGTCGTGAAGAGGGCGTCATCGTGTGGGAAGCATATTCCCTTAGCATCTTCCTCCGTGAAGGTCAATGACATGCTGGCCCATCTCGGAGGTAGAGTAGGAGCGAGTCCTACAACGATGTTCACATCTCTTGCATACTCTTTACATTGCCCCTTGGAACTCCTCCCAGAGGCTGAGCCCCCTAGTATGATGCCGATGAGATGGTTCGGTTATTGGAATGGAGGTTCTTCCATCTCCGTGCTTGGCTCATTCACAAGTACTTGAGCCCGGAAGGTCGCTCTTGGAGGAGAAGCCCTATGTGTTGCCGGTGAACCGGCAAAGCGTGAGGCTCGTCCTGTGGTACCTTATTCTTGAGTGTGGAGGTTGCGACATTCATTTGTCCAGTGACCGCCGGACTTGCGGGAAGGTGCACCACCTGCCTTTGGGCTTCCTAGGCTCTCATTCTTGGTAGGTTTAGTTGTTGATGGCCATGATCTCATGTTCCTACAAATATGGATGGTTCTTATTTCTAGGTTCTTCTTAAAAGAACTCTTGGTTTTTCTACTCCACAAGGCGTCGTGGCTATGTGACGGCGGTTCAAGCTTGGTGGTGTCGCCAACATCTCCTCACGTGTATTCCTCCAAGGTGTGATAGAGTTCTTTTGATGGGGGGTTCAATTGAGTGCTCGATTCATTTGCCCTAGAAATAGGCTCGCATGCAAGCATCGATCACTGTTGTGCTTGGGCATTGGTGATTTGATTGCGAACCTTGGAGAAATGCTTGAAAAAACTTCACAGGGACTCTCGTTCCATTTACTTGTGGGTGAAAAGCTCATTTGACAATAGAGGTTGTGTGAAGTTTCCTTAGAAATTGGCGATAAAGACTTCTTGTAGACACTCCCACAATTGGATGAAATTCTACATTTGATTGAAGAACCATGTTTAGGCCATCCGATTAGCGCGAGTGAGAAAATATTACACATCTCCATTGGTCCTCCTCCTACAGCTCAAGAATTGGAGGGGTTGGAGTCCCCGTTGTATCACTTCAATGTCGGTGGTTTGAACTTCTAGGGGAAGATGGATTCTTGGATTTCCCTTCATAGGGGGTTGCGATTTAGCCTATGTCCTCTATCCTCTCAGTGCCGATGTCATTTGATGTAGGACTGGTTGTCGCTTTCCTCCCCGAAGGAAGAGAACGGCACACAGCCTTAGGACCTTCTTCTCGATGAGCTAGAAAGATCATGACGGTGCATTCCGGAGTTCGTGACAATTCCATATTCCACCACTTGATCTTCCCGGTGTGCATGCATCCCTTTGTGATGACTGTGATGCACATTCTTGACACTTTCCCTCCATGAATGGTGCTCCTTGTCAGACAGACATGTGCTCCTTGTGACACGGCTCCCGACGATGAGTGTCTTCTTGCCTTGGTCTTTTGAGGAGAGGTGGTCGTGCCACATGTGGAGCCATGTTTGGAGGCATTCCGTCAAAGGTCGGTCCCCAAAAATGGTTGAACCATGGAGCTCCATTCATGACGGACGCGTGTGCCATGGGCGGCAAGTACGAGAAGTGGGCAGTTTTGAATGTCAGCATTCCTCCATTAGCGAGGTCATATTCCCGTGGCACCGTATGGTCCATATCAGATGGGTTTGGATGGAGGTGTCTGTGACTATGGGTGTTGTAGAATCACGACTTGACTTTAAAGAGTGGCGCGATGGATGGCTCCACGACGGTTGCTCGAGGGATTCCGAGCAATGCCTAGAGGGCACCGACGTCGAGGAGCTCGGCATTCACAAGCGCCCTCAAGTTGGTGATGAGCTTGCTGAGCCTCCTCGAAGTGTCATCAGGTATCCTTGGGATGCCTTGGCGAGCTCCAGGGAGGACGTCTTCGAGGAGTTTCTCGTCCTCTAACACGACCGGTAGCGCGGTCGTGAGAGGATCGGTTTGGATTATCCCTTCCGTGTTCGTGATGCGTCCAGCGTTGGAGTGGTCTTCCTCGGTCTTCTCCGAGCTGTCGTCTTTCGTCTTGGAACCTCGGGTCATTGCACATTTACTCTGGGTGAGCGATGCCTCGTTTTCGGTGAGATTTTGCTTTGGTGGAGCCATAGCTTCTCACATTGGCTAGACTCCTCACAGATGGCGCCACTGTTGTCTACATAAGAGATGGTGTCAATAGCTCGATGGCTACATCGCAATAGTGATGGGCTGTGTACGACGCCCTTATTACAAGGTCTTCATACACTCGACAATATGAGACATGTCGATATTTTTTAATAGGTTCGGGCGCCTCGTGAAGTACAGCCTAGTCCGATATCGAAAGAGGAGTTTCGTGCGGGACTCGACTAGCGAATCGGGCTGTCATGGACTTTCTAAGGCCACCCTTAGAGCTCCCTGTTTGGGATCTGAAACTTTAGACCTTCCTCCATGAGATGTCTTATTTATGGAATGAATTTTATATCCTTCATGGGGGTATATACAAGCAAGAACCCTATGATAAATGATCTATGGATGCCTTTGAGGAATTGAAATGTGAGGGATAAAAGTAAAAAAAGGTCTATAGATCCATGATAAATTAAAGAAGAGAGGGTGGTACATAGTTCATGATAGGTTAACCCTCACGTGGCCTCTAAATTAGCTTCTCTTTTAACTTGTTTTGGTTTACTAATTATTCATTGACTCCTTGCACATAGCGGCCCACTTAAAATTATTATTTCCCCCACGCAACAAATCACGATCAAATCAACACGTCCGATAATGTAGTCCATGAATGTGGTATACGCTAGCTCGTATGCACCGCGTGAATTGTTTATTTTGACGTAATGCGTGTAGCGACTGCGAGGTTACATTGCCATTCCTACGATACGAGGAAAGCAGACTAGCGTGTCCGCAACATATAACGTGTAGACTTCACTTTTGTAAAGTAGAAACTCGACGATAAAGTTTGTGAAACTAACATCCTTATTTCCCCTCATTTAAAAATCCCCGTACGTACATACATATTTCGTTAAATGTGTCATACAAACTGGGGATACGTTGCACCATTCGTGGCTTCAGACTAACGCAGATATATTACATACATGGCCTGGCCGAACAGGATAAATTCATGATAGATTCCTTGCATACGGGTCTACGCATGCGCGTGGGGCACATGCATGGTACATACTTTGATGTGAAACAAAAGCTCCCAAGTTGTCAAATTATTGCTCAAAAGATAGTTGTCACATTATATCCAACAACGTACGTATCCATCTACACAGGAGGTCTATACCTAGATATTTTCCTACTTGCAGCTAGCTGGTCCAGTAAGCCACGTACTGGAATTAACCTCATCTATATCCTTTTCCTGTACAAACAAGAAACAGTCTTCAACCCTGTCTCAGGGCCACAAGTTCATGCATGCGACCGCGGCCACGTGAGACATGCATCGTATATGTGCGAACAATCTTTGGTGCATGATCTAGTTAAAGGTAGCTCAATTATGCATGCTTGGATATGGCTAGATAGCCTGCGTGCATACGAGTGGCCGGCTAGCTGGCCTAAGCGCTTCTGATTCCCGGGGATGCATGATGAGTTTGGCCCGCAGAGGACATCGTCCTAACGTGCATGCCTGTATCTCGGGATCGAACTGCTCCACGAGTCCTTGTTCTCCCTAATCCACGATATTAATATTGTTAGCAATGTGATATCGGTGTGGCCTGCTCGAATATATGATTAGTTCCTTCAATTCTGGGCTCCGAGGAATCTCAAGTAGTACTATCCAATTAATTCGAAATCATCGAATTATCTATCCAATTCATTCGCAAATAATTGGGGAAAGGGAGAACCTTGTGCGCACCCACGGTGCAATTTATGACCCAATTAGGCCTGGCAATGGCCATGGTCGAGATCGAACCCTGTCCGAGCCCAAATATGTATATACATAAGCAGGCAGACCAACCCTATTGGCAGCCCTAACTAACTGAAGAGCTTGAACCATTTTAGGCCTTCCGGACAAGCTAGCTCACTACGTAATGTGGCCTTTGGCCCACTACACAATGAGGCCGAGTGTGGTTTCTGCACAAGGGCCACCAAGTTAAGAGAGATAGCCGCATTTGGCACTTCGTCTTCTTCAACGAGGTGGATGCATGACGGCTCTCCTCCCCCGCTCCGTTGCTCCCTTCTCTCTCTTCTCTCTCGTTGACGGTAAGTACATGCAGACCCAGTTTAGGTCTTTGGAGTGAGATCCCCACACCAAAGTACCATGAATGTATAACATGTTTTAATCATCCTGTCTGGTACCTTGTTCGACCAAGAGGAATTTTAAGGTACATTTTACTAATGATAAAAGAGGGAGTAGTATAATTCTCATCCAACCATTGATTTGTTGGGTATTTTAGTCATTTTGTATCTAGAAGTTGCAGCCAATATTCCTGGAGAACTCCACGGCCACCTCGAACACCCGCTTGCAACTCCCAGAGAAGGGCACATCCGTCTCCAGCCCCGAGCCGGACGACGGCAGCGGCGGCGATGCGCCAGCGTCCTGGACGCCGATTCCGCGGCACTCCTCGTGGGCGCGTTCGATGCTGATCCCCGACGAGAGGAACCCCCCGGGCCCCGGCCAACCGGTCCTCCGCGACGAGATCCAGCAGCATGTGGCGCGGCGCCACGGCGCCCTCCCCGAGCCCCCGCGCCTCCCGCTGTGACAGCACCATCGCCTTGACGGCCCGCTCCGTATCTGCGCCTCCCGCTGGTTTTGCAGCAGCTTCATCCGCGACGCCGCCATCCTCGTCGCGGAGCCGCGCGGCAGCGAGGACAGCACTTGCCAGCCTCCGCAGCACGCGCGCCGGTGGCCATCTTCGTCGCAAGAGAAGCTACTGAGGCCGCACCGGAGACAGCGACGGTGACCGGGACTCGCCGCTGCGGCTTCGCGTCATCTGCGGGCGGGGCGCGGCAGGAAGCTGAGGGACGGGAGAAGCACCGCCGCAGCCCGACGGAGCGACGCTACCGGACCTCACGCCGCCCTCTCAGGAGTTAGGGACAGAGTGCGGCCCTTGGGCCTTGGTACCTTTTGTATTTTCCGAATTTACCCTCTCAGCTGTGGGATTTGTTGTAAACTATTCCAATTTTAACCCTAGATCCACTACCAGTAGCGGACCTAGGATTTTAAGTAAGAATGGGCCAACTTTATATAAAAAATTTGATACTATAAATATGGCATGCCAACATATAAGTATATAATTTACCAAAAACATAATATGTAATCGATTTGTAGAGAAATTTCTAGCTATGTAAAGAGCCGCAATAGCACAGAGCAAAGATTACATAAAAAGAGAACCCTTCTTTTTATGTAATCATAATCCTTCTTGTAGAGAAATTTCTAGCTATGTAGATTTTTCTTAGGGTGGGCCGAGCCCCACCTGTGCCACCCGCTGGGTCCGCCCATGTCCACTACTACTATCATTTACTACTCAGAATTTCTACACTATTATAAAATAACATGGACCATTAGATCCACTAAAATGGACGGCTCAAATTGATTTAGGGGTACTGTAAAAGTCCTCTCGACGAAACCTGCAGGGGACTGTGCACGTACAAAAAGTGATCGCTGACTGAAATATCATGCACGTGGCCAAGAGAGAGAGAAAGAAAGATCGTCATAAATGTGTGGGCAAGCTAACTAGTACACCCACGCAAGATCGTCAAAGGTGCTAGCCGTGACATAAAGATATGGGTGTTTTATGACTGCAGGAGACGGGATCCCATCCTTTACCAACTGCACGTCTCCATCGACATCTTCATTTTTTCTCTTTCCCGGCCCGTTTCTGCCCACATATCAGTTCAAATTGCTGTATCGATCGGTGGCACAGGTTTTTCGTAGAGAAGGCTTTGTGAGGTCGCTTTAAATTTTGAAGACGAAATGTGATCGAGTCGAATGAAGAATAATCCCTAATCACGCTCATCAGATGTTTTGCTCTGAACTTCCTCGCTCTGAATTTATCGACAAAATGGTAGATCAGCTCGTTGACCGGTTTGACTAGTCATCGATTACAATCAAATTTCGGATTTATAGTGATTAATTAACCACTAACAATTTTCTTTCTTAGGCTTCATTTAGTGAACTCTTTTTATAGTACCTCAGAATAAATATGGATCATCCATTCATTATAATCCAATGGCTAATTTTATCTGATACTCTAATACTAGGCTTAAAAAGTATCACCTCTAAAGACTTTAAAAACATTAAAGAGTACCTTGATGTTAAGGGGTAAAACGGAAATCACAAGAACAATTTACTTATTTCTCACGTGGGTATTTTAGTAATATGTATTTGCACCTTATTCAAACCCTAACCCTAATCCCCAATTCCATAGCGCAGTGCTGAGATATTTCGCATTCGATCTCATCCTCATTCAAACCCTAATCCTAATTCCCTATTCCACCTCCCGACCACCAGCGATGAGGGGCTCGGGAGCAGCGGCGATGAGCTCACGCCGTGGCTCACGTTGGCAGAGGCAGACCCCGCGGTCACGTGCGAGTTGGGTGGCCGGGCCGCACCTCACCTTGCATCGTCATCGCCACGGCACCGCTGGCCCCGGGGGATAGCGCCATTGGCGAGGCATTGTCCTCGCGCCAGACTACCACGGTGGCCTCCGGCGCCGGCGGGATGATGGCGACGGTGAAGAGAGGGCGACAGCAGCAGGGAGCGGCGGCAGAGCAGGATGGTTCAGGTGATTGCGTAAAATTATCTTTCGTAAAAACTTTAAGTTATCTCCATAAATGAATTGTTAGATTTGGTTGGAACTCTCACCTTTGTTTAAGGCGTACTGAAATACCGTAAAAAAGCTCTTAGTGCCATTTAGAACACGTGAATTTTCTTAGCTTCACGTGGAAATTGAAACTGTTTCCACTTCTACGGGTATAATGTTGCCTTACGATCTTTTTACTATGCATCGAATCAACCCTCAATCAGTCAATCACATCCTTAGTGTGGGCCAGAGCTAAAGAGATCATGTTATCACCTCATCGTAACAAAATCGTCATCAATACGTCGTACGTGCAGCAGCTCCGGTTTGTATGAAATTCATGGACCTAAACCTCGACCTTGCGCGAGTGCATGTATGACATCACTCCCTGGCTCCCTGCTTCATCCTCTGCGCAACGCATACATGTTATTCAGCTATTGGGTTTCAGGTTTAACCTATTAATTACAGAGGTCATGCTGAAGTCATGCTCCGTGTAATATGTTCTCCATATCATATTCTTTTGCTGCTTGCTTTCCTGATTGACTTGGTGAAAGAGAGGAAGCTCGCAAAAACGGGCCCCTGCACTCCAACTGCAGGAGATAATATATCCTCCAAATCTGTTTTTCATTCTTCCTGTCATACCTGGCACCTAACTGCATCTATATATCGTATCGAGTTTAGGTAAGCCAGAGTTATCCAATAGACCGTGGTACCACGTGGTTAGGCAGCTTAACAGTATCAAGTGATAGCTTCTTAGCCTTAATCTTCATATATGGGTAGGCAAGTGAAGTGTAAGGGTAACATAGGGAGAAAAGCTACCTATCAAACATGACAACCGAATGAAGCCACGAGCAAGCAATGCAGGCAACCAGAATTAAGCCAACTTTCGCGTCGACAAATCATCAAATACTTGATGTGCACTTCCATTACCTATATCATCAAATACTTGATGTGCACTTCGATTAAGGAACTACCTTCACTTGCTCGCATCTCTTTAGACGAATGGTAGATGGGTGCAGGGATAATAACCGACAAGCAAGCTAGCTAACTTCGCGTGGACATATCATCGAATGCTGATGTGCACTGAGCACCACCCGAATTGAAGCACTACAACTTTAACAGAAGTGGGTACTCTCTACAGAAATGGCACGACGAGGGATATGAGGTTGGCATTGGCGTCGCCGACGTCGGTAGAGGACAACGTCTTCAAGGCGGGTAACCAATGGCGTTGCCACAAGTTTCTTGATATTGCAGTATTTATTTGAATTTGTTCAAGCACCACACGTATATGATCCAAGTGTTCATATAATTTTGATTGTTTCCGTAGTTTATTGTATCTGTTACAACAGTAGTATTCATTTGTTTTAACTTGCCTTCCGTGCTCTTTTTTTTGGCTGCCGTGCTTGTTGCATCGACCGGTAATTTTGGTTTATGCACCATTTCGTTTTGTTGTTACGCAATGTTATATTATTGTGACACATTTTTTAGGTAGGCTTATTAAATAATTGTTGTGCCGATTCTTTTGTTCAACACAGATGGCAAAGGTCATTCTTCTTATAGTGATATTCGAAGGCAGTACGAGTGCACGACATGAAGCATCATATATCATAAGCCTGAGGAAGGACTATCTGCAAAATTGCGCGAGCCACTCGCAAAATGTGCTATAGCTCACATATCAAGCACAACGCTTCTGCTCAATGATAGATCCGATTTTACTACTACAGAAACCCTTGTCACAGACGGGTGAAAATTATCATCACACAGTTTTTTCATCCGTCTAATAAGAAAGGATCTGTGACATGAGATCCATATCACAGATGGGTGATCACCCGTCTGGGTTAGCTTCTTAGGTTTTTTTTTAAATCTAGCAGTGGCGCCCCTCACCGGCGCGCCAGTGGTCACCCCTCCGCCCTCGCCATGGCACTCAGTCGCCACGCGATGAAGCCACGGATGGCCTTGATGTCAAGCAAGAACAACACCCCTCTGCCGGATCTCCTTCCTCCGTCCGAAGCCGTCACCCGATCCATGGGAGGAAGAGGAGACCCGCTCCATCACGAGTGCCTCTAGTGGCCTCCGACCGGAGCGTCGCTGGCACCGCACCCGTGCACCTCCACTGGCCTCCGACCAGAGCGCCATCCATACCACGCCGACCGAGCCCATCACGCGCGCCTCCAGTGGCCCCTTTCCGCGTCTGCCGATCAAGCCTTGTCGCGCAAGCCACTAGCCCGTTGTGCCCGCCCAAGATCAAGAGGAGGAGGAGTGGTGCCTCCATTGACTGCTACTGCTGCGGCGGTGGCGACGGGCGTGGATCCACATCCTCCACCACTGGATCTAGGAGGAAGGGTGCTGGATCAAAGATGAAGTCGGGGCTAGAGGTCTCAGTGATTGCAAGACTTGGTTGGGACAGAGATGAGGGCAGGTGAAGAAGGGCTGCTTGCAATAGGAGAGAGGGAGGGAGGTGCGGTGCTGTGGCCTACGACGTGATCGACTAAGTGGGCTAGACCAACACCTACTAATTTTCTGATTAAAGTCATATACAACTTTTTTATAAAATTATGTGTGAAAATCATCTGTGAAATCATCTGTTATGAGGCTTATTACATATAATTTTCATTAACTTGTCAAGAGATAAAATATCAGGGATAAGCACTTCTGCGGTAGCCTTCGATCCTCTCACCTGCTACCTCCAAAATAAACCCACTGCTCGAAAGCGAAGACTCCGGCATGTAACATCGAGTAGCCACCTCACCAAGTCATATAACCAAGCAACTTGTGTCGTAAAACGCTATAGCCAGGCAACTATTTTGTTTGTGAAAAAATAGCCAAGCAACTTCGTAACTCCTCCCCTATATATAGCTGCCTACACCACCAAGGACACACATCACAACCGTCCAAGTTAGGATATATCGAACAATAATCTTGTTCATCTATCTGGCTATATCGATCCCCGACGAGGCGACGTCGCACGAGCATGGGGTTCGCGTTGCGCAGGACGAGCCGGTCGTACGTGCGGCCGAGCGCGGCTACGCCGTCGGGCGCGCTGGAGCTCTCCGTCATCGACCGCGTGGTGGGACTGCGCCACCTGGTGCGGTCGCTGCACGTGTTCGCTCCCCGCGGCGGCGACGTTGGCGGCAAGGGCGAGGCGCCGGCGCCGGCGCGCGCGGTCCGGGATGCGCTGGGGAAGGCGCTGGTGGACTATTACCCGTTCGCCGGCCGGTTCGTGGACGGCCCCGGCGGCGGGCCCGGGAGCGCCCGTGTGGATTGCACCGGCGAGGGCGCGTGGTTCGTGGAGGCCGTGGCCGGGTGCAGCCTCGAGGACGTCAAGTGCCTCGACCACTACCCGCTCGTGATCCCCGAGGCCGACCTGCTCCCGGACGCCGCGCCGGGCGTGCAGCCGCTTGACATCCCGCTCATGATGCAGGTACATATTATGGATGTAAGCACGTATGTACGTCGACGTGCATGCGAGAATTAGATATCTTTTATACGTATCTGCATATGTTATCTCAGACAGATGATGGTCACAAGATTTAAAAATGTTGGTACGATTGTACCAACATTCCAACGTGAAGTTGGCAAATTGATGAAAAACGAAACCAACATGTTACGTGTTTTTGGTTCAATTATAGTCGATTATACATGGACTGATGTGGTGCAGAAATTTAATGGAAACGTCGCTGCTCTGACCTATTGGCCGGTGAACTTAAAGAGGTTTTGGAAGGAATTAAATTAACGAAACTGCTAATTCTTAGTCTACTGATAATTTCTCCATTATCAGTTGAAAAGATTGGCCGTCCGATCTTGCCCCGACATTCGCGCGTGGGTTTATTTTACTTTTATATAGGGCTAAAATTAATTTTCTTTCTTCTTTCCTTTGTCCTAAGGGCTAGACTCATTGATTGAGATAGTCTACTACAGATCCATAAATTAATTCTTCCTCTATATATACTAGTAGGGTGCCGTGCATTGTAACAGAATAACAAAAGCCAAAAATTCAAAATACGTAGGAGAGCATCTTTGGCTCGTGGGAAAGTTTCCTGCAGGAATTTAACCGTTCCCTATGAAACTTCTACAAGACTGTTGTAAAATTCCGGTGAATCAAACAGGGTCGAAATACAAACAGAAGCTAGACTGCATCCTTCATTTTGTTAATTACCCCTTGCTTACCGTCTGAATTTCACAAAAGAGTCTTTTCTCTAATTAGCAAGAGTATTTCAATGATTTTTTTCCATCATAACATGCGCGCCATTATCTAGTAGTACTGGTTATCGGCACAATGTAATATAAAGGAGAGAATTACCAACATGCCAAGGGCTCAACCCTTCTATATCACTGATAAATAACTTACCGTCAACATATCACTAAATAAAAAAATTGAGTTTGTTCTATGCTATTCCTTTAACCTCACGTCAATGGAGTTCCGTTAACTCACACAGAAGATGTCAGTTTCAAAATACTGAAAATACCCCTGCCTAAATATCTCTTTTCCACTGTCCAAACAACAAAAAATCGTTGCCCCTCAAAAACTATTTTTTGCCTAGAAAACTATAGAGGAAATTATTGTATACATATATATGGCATAGAGGAAATTGCATTAGAAGCATAATATATGGGAGAAATAGTCCTTTTACACACGTAATGAAGCTCTACTAACAGTAGGTTAAAGGGATGATATGGAGGGAACTCATAACCGTTATCCGGTAGTGTATGAGGAACAAGTCTTTTATCGGTGGTGTATAAGAAGTTGAGCTCCTTATCAGTGCATGCAGGGAATATTTTTAAAATAAAATTAAGATAGAGAAAGATGAGTACCTAGCATATATCACCTGTGCTTCGCTCGTGCACTTGCAGACTAAAACTTCATTACAATAGGTGAAGATGAGCCCGCCGCTTCAGTTAGTTCAACTACTCAAGCGTATCATTTACACGTTGTACGTATAGTTTTCATCTAGCTAGGGACGTCGTATCAGGCTTTAGCTACTTGTAATTGTCTTATTCCTCTGGTTGAAACTAGATAATTTGACACATGTCTACTATGTAAAAGTGAACAGTTGACGTGGACGCTGTTAATTGATCCGTACCCCTATACTCCCCTTGTTTTTCGTGGTTTTGGACATGGTATAGTTAATCTTTTATCGCTGGAAATATTTACATTATATACATAAATTTGTCTCGAGCAATACTATTAAAATATATAAATATATTAGGTTCTAAATATATTATGATAGATATTAGTGGTCAAGAAGACCGTGTTGATGTCTGAAATCTTCATCCATTGGAGTAAGATCTGGATGTTATGGTCAAGATAATGATGCCCCAACCATACCCAAAATTCAATAGAACTGTCTCAAAAAAGTCACCACAAATGCCGAAGGAAACCTAACGCTACTTGTACTTGCATTGGTTTTATATGAAAGACAAAAAGAAAATCTCGTGGAACCGTTTTAACCCACAGCAAAGCGCAATACAAAACCACAGTAGAAAAAAGCAGAGTTTTACCCACTGTCCCCATGTGGTAGCAATGGTGCATCAAATTGGAACAGGGGAGTAACTAAGTTGTAGATGACTTCTATTGCTGTCTGCAAAATTCCTGCTTTTGAAATTGTTTGAGTGCCCGATCTCCCTTTTTCGAAGATATTTACATAAGATCACTTGCATTCCCTCGCAAAAGAAAATAGTGTTAATCATCCGACCTGCATTTATTTCCCTTTCATGACAGGTGACCGAGTTCACGTGCGGCGGCTTCGTGGTCGGGCTGATCTCCGTCCACACGATCGCCGACGGCCTGGGTGCCGGCCAGTTCATCAACGCCGTCGGCGACTACGCCCGTGGTCTGCCGAGGCCCCGCGTCATCCCCATCTGGGCCCGCGAGCTCATCCCTTGCCCGCCGAAGCTGCCCCCCGGTCCGCCGCCGGACCTGCAGACGTTCCAGCTCCGGCACCTCACCGTCGACATGAGCTTCGACCACATCAACAAGGTCAAGTCCCAGTACTTCGAGTCCACGGGGCAGCGCTGCTCGGCCTTCGACGTCGCGATCGCCAAGACGTGGCAAGCCCGGACGCGGTCGCTGCGCCTGCAGGACCCATCCGCCCGCGTGAACCTCTGCTTCTTCGCCAACACGCGCCACCTGATGCACGGCGCATGGCCGCCGGGAGCCAAGGATGGCGGCGCCGCCTTCTATGGCAACTGCTTCTACCCGGTGTCGGTGGTGGCGAAGAGCGGCGTCGTGGAGGGCGCGGACGTGGCGGGCGTGGTGGGGATCATCCGTGAGGCAAAGGCGCGGCTCCCTGCGGAGTTCGCGCGGTGGGCGGTGGGCGACTTCGTGAAGGACCCCTACGAGCTGAGCTTCACGTACGACTCGCTGTTCGTGTCAGACTGGACGAGGCTCGGGTTCTTGGAGGCGGACTACGGCTGGGGGACGCCATCGCACGTGATACCGTTCGCGTATTACCCGTTCATGGCCGTCGCCATCATCGGCGCGCCGCCGGTGCCCAAGGCCGGGGCCAGGATCATGACGCAGTGCGTCGAGGAGGAGCACATGCCGGCGTTCAAGGAGGAGATGAAGGCGTTCGAGAACTAAATTAACGAACCAGCCGTGATGGTCTCGTTTATTTGTCTTTGTGTTTTGTTGTGTGAAGTGGCAAACGTTGTGGTATGTGAAGTACGTGTTAATGGCCTGGGCTTATAGGCTGTGGCCTGTAGCAACTACTGGGCTTCGTTGGATTTCATGGACTGCCACGATTGCTAATGCGATCTGCGAGGTGGTCTCTCTGCCTCTCTGGTCATGTACAGTAGTAATAAGGTGGTCAGAAAGTTAATGAAATTGTAAGGTACGGTTTCTAGAATGACTCTCGTCCTCTTCGAGGCTGCACATTGTCCACTGGTTCAACTAATTGGCTTGCTACATCATTTGCATTTACCTTAGGGTATCACAAATTCCACGCGAGCTTTACGGACCACTTAGTTCTGGCAAAAATTGTAGAAAGATATCCACATTCGAATGTAGTCTAGGTGGGAAATTTTGTTTACAGCATCAGGAGCAGGACGCAGCTGCCGATCGATGCGGCGCCGCGTGGGAGCAGGAAGGCATCCGGCACTCCGGCCACCGCTGACCAGGCAACGGGGCGTGCTGCTACGCAAGCAGCAAGCAGGACACCGCGCCGTTGTCCATAGCACAGCCCAATAGCACCCTTTCGGCTTTAGGTGCCGCGCCACGAGACAGGTCAAACAAAGCCCAGTCAGGTAAGCGGACGAGCAAGCGCTTTCTCTCCCTGTCTTGGGTAAACCATATCCTAGCTCACAACATTCAAGTTTACCTTTTAATGATACACAAAGAAGAGTGGAGCAGTTCGGTCCAAATGACAGGGAAGATCTATTAGAATTAATGGGCCTAAAGCCCATGTTCCAATTAATTCCTGGAAAAATCTCAAAGGCTCATTTGGTTGGATGGCATGTATAGGAAAGCAG
>JAGXJF010002681.1:0-12956 GCA_019208055.1 Stipa capillata
TCGCTTCTCCCTTCTTTGCGTGTCCTCCCTGACCCTCCTACTGGCTCCCTGCCCCCGGCCTTGTGTTCCCTCCCACCCCCTCTCGCCG
This sequence comes from Stipa capillata, assembly GCA_019208055.1. NCBI lineage: Eukaryota > Viridiplantae > Streptophyta > Magnoliopsida > Poales > Poaceae > Stipa > Stipa capillata. Next base: position 89 of record JAGXJF010002681.1, read on the forward strand.
CCGCGTTACCCCTCCCTCCCTCCTCCTCCTCCTCTTCGTCATCTTCTCCTGCATCTTGCCCCGTCTCCGCATCTCGTCTCGGAGCCGGTCGGTGTGTCGCGCCGCGGCCGGTGGTGCCGGAGAAGGTGGTGCGCCGTTGGAGGAGGAGGATTCGTGGAGGAGCGGATGGAGGTGGGGGAGATGGACGACGTGCAGGCGGCGGCGGAGCAGGTCATCAGCAGCAGGGGAGGCTCCGTGCTCGGGAAGAAGACCATCCTCAAGAGCGACCACTTCCCCGGGTGCCAGAACAAGCGCCTCACCCCGCACATCGACGGCGCGCCCAATTACCGACAGGTTACTCTTGCATGTGCTTCCGCCTCCCTCGTCCTCCCTAATCTCGCGTTAACCTCCTCTGATGCGCGCCGTGAATTTCACCGATTCCCCTCCCCCCATTCCCTGCTTTCGCCACGAAATCTCTAGTGCCAATTTGGGGTTAACTGGGCGGTTGTTTGGCTCTCTTTTTTCTTCCAACTCCCCCGAAAGGAACTGCTTTGTTTGTTTCTATCTCGCGCACGTTTCCTGCAGTAATCTGCTCCAGAATGCCCCGTTAGCTGTCTGTTTATTGTTTCTTCTGGTAATCTAGGCTATTGATTCTCAAACAGCAGTGTTAACTGCTGTGCCTGTGTAAATTGCATTTGAGGTCTTGCTGACTTTTCTAATAACCAGAAAGACGGACAGTTAAGTCACATTGCATCCTTTTCATCTCAGCAAAATCTCACCATTGTATATCCATCCACTGTTCTTCCTTCTAAGATGTAATATTTTCAGAGCAAAAAAAAAGAGATATTTTTTGCAAAACTAACATGATGCACACATGGGACGTATGTACGCACTGAATAGTTCATTTGTTAATTTCACAAAATACTTGCTGTGGAAATGTTGGCTTAAAAGGCCCGAATGCATAAACTTTAAGTAAATGTACCTCTCAGTTTTGCACTAATCGAGCTTCCTTTTGGATGGCACCTTGTAAACTCAACATGCCATCTAGTCTAGGTTCTCAATGTTCCTATTTTTGTTCCCAATACGCCGGTTCTGATGCTCGACAAAGTTGTCCTGCCATCTACTCATTATCAACATTTATTTTTCAGGCAGGATCCTTGCGCGTTCATGGTGTTGCAATGCCGACAATGAAAGGAATTGTGAATGTGCTAAATCATATTGGAGCACAGAAGAAGGGAAAGCAAACAAGAGTTCTATGGCACAGTCTTCGGGAGGAACCAGTAAGAAAACTAATTACTAAATTAGAGTACTTGGTGCAAAAGCATCTTCAGGCAAAACATGCAGAATAAAATGTTTACCATGTCGAAAACTATGCAAATTTACAATGAGTAAAGCATAGATGTTTAACTGACTAGAATATCAAGTTCCAACTCTCAGTAGATAGACACAATTAAATAAAGGAAGTAGAGAAGAGAGTGACTTTCCACTAATGTTAACAGGTTATCTATATATGGCAAAGATTCTCTATCTTTCTCTCTCTCTATATGTCCTCCCTTTTCCTTTTCTGGAGAGACCTTTAACTTTAAATTTCTTTAGTCTATTTGACATCTATGCCGAAACAATAGGTAATTTTCAAATTTTTCTTGTGAGTTTAGCAGCATTTTGCTTGATTTGCACCTGAAGTGCCTTTTGGACAGGGTATACCCTTTCATTTTCACAGGCAATGTTTCATCTCCCTGGAACAGAGTATACCCTGTAGCATTTGTTTTCTCATGTTCTCACATTTAATAACTTGTGCTTTCCACTAATGTTAATAACTTGTGCTTTTCCACTAATGTTAAACAGGTTATCTATATCAATGGTCGCCCCTTTGTTCTGCGAGATGTCGAAAGGCCCTTCTCGAACCTTGAATATACGGTTTGCTTAGATACCTGACTTCCATAGTGATTTCGCTTGCATTGTTCTGATCATGTGTAGTTTTCCTAAGTGTACATGTTTTTATTGATTACGTTAGAATCCCATCAAAGTCGCGAACTATGAAACAGCTGTTCTGTTAAACTTCCACAGTGGAAGTTCTGACGCAAATGTCCTGAGACCCAGGCTAATATATTGCTTTGTTTTAAAGAAATTGTGACGCTTTAGTGCAATTTAAGATGTTGAATAATTTTCGTAGGAACTCTTGTTAATTTGGATATTTTCTAGCATATATTTGTTAGGCTATAGAAAATTGAACCATTGTATAGAAGATTAAAACACGAAATCTTGCACATGATTAAGACTTGAAGTTCATATAGTTCTCATTTTATTTTAGTTTTCCCTTTGACTATTATTGATCCTGAATCTCTGCTAATACAGGGAATCAACCGGGAGAGAGTGGAACAGATGGAATTTCGCCTGAAAGAAGATATTCTTCAGGAAGCTTCAAGGTACATCACTAGCAAAACAAACTATTTTCTGTCCAAATTACTATTAACAGGTTTTTATTATGGAATATTTGATGGAGCAGATATGGGAATAAGATCCTAGTCACTGATGAGCTGCCGAATGGTCAGATGGTGGACCAGTGGGAGTCAGTGATGTCTGATACAGCTAAGACTCCACTTGAGGTAAGACCATGATTTATGATTTCGAATATATCTTTCACTTCTCTTTAGTCCTTTTGAGAAAACTTAATTCATCTCTAGGTCTATGAGGAGTTACAACATCAAGGATACCTTGTTGATTATGAGCGTGTTCCTATTACTGATGAAAAAGCTCCGAAGGAAGGAGATTTTGACAACCTGGTTAGTTTTATATGTCGCTATTAAGTTTGCGACTTAACTTTTCGTGCCAATATCTTCACAGTTTTTGCTGCAAAATTAGGCCTTCACACGTCCAAATTGTATGGCTACCTTGAGATCTGTGTGCAAGTCATGCTATTTCTCCATTTTTAACTTTGAACTGTTTAGCCTCAGTTAACAGGAAGCGCATTTAGCAGGGGTTGAATTATCTGCAGATAATCAGCTACTGCAAACAATAACATATACTGAAATTTGATGGCATCAACGTCACCCTATTGTAACTAAGCCAATTGCTATATAGCATTAAATTTCCTTGTGTCTAACAGGTACGTCGAATCTCTCAAGTTGATATAGAGACTGAAATTGTTTTTAATTGTCAAATGGGGAGGGGACGGACTACTACTGGTATGATCATATCTACGTTGGTGTACCTAAATCGGATAGGAGCTTCAGGTGAGCACAAAGCATACATGTTTTCCTCTGTTAGCTATGTTGAACTGGTTGAGAAACCATATACTGCTCTGCATGCTCAGTGATATGATTGTCATGTGTTTCAAACTTTCATGAGGTTATGTAGTAACTACAGACTGATGGCAACTGAAAGTCTAATTGATGCTTACCATATCTTACGCTAATGCTTATTGCATTATGCGCTTATAGTTTATGCCTGTACTTGGATTTTCCTATATTTGAGGCATGGGGTGCTGTTTGTTGCAGGTATCCCGAGGACAAGTTCGATTGGGAAGGTCTTCTATGCTGGAAATGATGTAGACGACTACAGTCCTAGCTCAGAAGAAGCAATTCTCAGAGGAGAATATGCTGTCATTAGGAGCTTAGTCCGAGTTCTGGAGGCAATAACCTGAATATGTTAATTTCTTTTTCTTTTTCCTTATTTCTCTCAGTAGTCACGTTGTGTTTGATGTTTATGCAGGGTGGTGTTGAAGGAAAAAGGCAAGTGGACAAAGTTATTGATAAATGTGACTCTATGCAGGTATGCCATTTTATGTCCCTAAATGTTATTACTTCAATTGAAGAAACTTTATCAGTTTATTTCCTGTATGTGCTTGCTGTAATTGTGAACAGAACCTAAGAGAAGCTATTGTAACCTACCGCAATAGCATTCTTCGGCAACCTGATGAGATGAAACGGGAGGCATCACTTTCCTTCTTTGTGGAGTACTTGGAACGTTATTACTTCCTCATATGCTTTGCTGTCTACGTACATTCGGTGAGCTCTGCTCACCAATCAACTACTTCGGAAGTTAGTTTTTCTGATTGGATGAGAGCAAGGCCTGAGCTGTACAGCATTCTTCGAAGGTGAGCCATGGCACCTTGCCATACAAGTGCCAGCAATATACAGTTTGTAAGAGTGTGTAGCCAAAACATTGTTTCCTTCGAGGCACGAAACAAGTTTTTAAAAATTACCATTTGTGTTGGGTTTCACTCCATTGTCGAATAGTAGGTTGAATGTGGATATTCAGAGAACTGCTATGTGCTTACTCTCCCTCGTAGTGCATCAAGGAATTTCATGCCAATTGCTTTCCTTTATAGTTTATTTGGAATGATTGCTAGGTTGCACTAGCACTTCTACTAGGCAGTCGCCACATCCAAGACATATTAGACATTGACACTTTGAGTCATGTAGGAGCTGTGCCGGCCCTATCAAACCGTCAATGCCAAGGATTAAAAAACCAGATTTTGAAAATCCTTGGAGCTAGGCTGGGAGCTGAGAACCAGCCAGTTTCCTCCCTGAGTCTCTATAAGAATTAACATCAACGATTTTTATCAAGAAAAACAACATCAACAGTTCATACCTTTCCTTTTCTCCCCTGGTCAATGCCCACATTGGACAGAAACAATTTTTACTGAACACAGCACCCACAGTTTGATATACTCCATCCGTAAAAAAATACAGGGCATATTTTATCTTGCACATAGACCAGGATACATTCATGCATGTATTCAATACAAAGGAAAGATATATATTTATTAAGGGCATAGAAGGAACAAGACACTTGTTTTTCATTGGAATATGAAATAAGCCCTATATTGATGGACAAGAAATATGCCCTATATTCTTGGACGGAGGGAGTATTGTTATTAATTTTGCACAGCATTTACAATTTTTATAAATAAGTGTAACTCTTTAAATTTTAGTTATATTTAATAAGTAACCCAGTTTGTGATTTACATCAAGTGAAAATACAACAAGTCAAATGTGAGCATTGTGTATGCTCTTCCGACATCTCAGAGATGAATTTATTGCTCTCTCACCTCGCACACTCATCCTCCTAGCTTCTGCCATGTTTTGACCAAGTCCTATGATGTCTTGAAGGCACTCTAATGTCCGTCAGACACCACATTGATCTTTGCTCCTCAATCTTGTACTGATCTTAGTCTTGATGGCAGCACGAATTGTTGCAAGGCATAAACTGTTGTGAGAAAGTTATGGAGGAAAAAAACAAGTATCTAACTAGAAGCAATTTATGACATCCACATGGCAGATCACAACGATGCCGTGGAGTTGTGGCTCAATAATTCTTTTTTTCAAGGCATGTATTTGAGTAATTACTAGAACTGTTAAAAACTTAATCTAAGGAGCCATTCATGACATCGCTGGGGAGATCACACTAGCAGCATAGATTTGTGGTTCCAAACTCTGTGGTTTTTTGGTCGTGGCCTGTATTGAAGAATTAACTGTAGTTTTAGAAATAAATTGTAGTAGCTGATTCCTTATCAGGGATCGGAATTATCTGACGGTAACTGCCTTGTTTATGGGAACTGGGATCTCTCCGGTTTTCAATACCCTCGCCGGTTTCCCATGTAGATCCGCCCATCCCAGCCCACCACCTATCCGCAACTTTGTGCATAATAGATGCTATATTACTTGTTGGTTATATTTTACTGTCAAAGTCCCAAAAACCAAAAATTGAAATTTGTGATTTCAAAACCGGCCCAGTTTAGGGGCCAAAACGTGGTCGGTTTTGGGGCAAAAACCTGAACCAGTCAGGTTCCGGCTTTTGGCCTCAACATATATTGATATGATCCATCATTGATTTACTTGAGAGATCATCCCTAGCTTAGAAACAATAACCTTGGGTGCATAGCAGCTTCCGTAGCATCTTTGTACAGTTGATGCTTAACAGCAGCCTGCTGCACCACTGCAGTATGTAGTGGCACTTCAGTTTAAAGGCATTTCAGGATTCCATATAAGAATTCATTGCATAAAGGCCTAGCACAATGCAAGTTTCATGTTTTGTTCACATGGCTTATTACCTATGTTAACAGAGGAGGAAGAGAGAACAAGTTGCAAGTCCAAGCATGTCATGCCCGCTATATTGCCATGATAAATTATCCACTATGTAAAGGATCCGTCGACTCTACTTCTCACTATTGAAAACATTAGTAAGGTTGCATTCTGATGCACAGTCAAGACTCAAGAATACCATATAAAGACATCTATTTCTAATTTTACCAGCTATAACTTTTTAGTTGTCTATTTCCGGCCTCTTGTTATCATTTAACCTAACCAGAAACTCAATTTTGTTTTACATTTCAATGTATTCAGGTTGTTGAGGAGAGATCCAATGGGTGCTCTTGGTTATTCGAGTTCAAAACCCTCTCTTCCAAAAATTATTGAATCCGCTGATGGACGTCCACATGAGATGGATGTTGTTGCTGCCATGAGGAATGGGGAAGTTCTTGGACGTCAAACTGTTTTAAAAAGTGACCACTGCCCAGGGTGTCACAACCTTAATTTACCTGAAAGAGTGGAGGGTGCACCTAATTTTCGGGAAATTCCAGGATTTTCAGTCTATGGTGTTGCAAATCCTACTGTTGATGGCATTCGAGCTGTTATTCAGCGCGTTAGTACAAGCAAGGGAAGGCGGCCGATACTCTGGCATAATATGAGAGAAGAACCAGTTATCTATATAAATGGAAAGCCATTTGTGCTACGAGAAGTGGAAAGACCATACAAGAATATGCTTGAGTACACGGTATGCGCCATTTCCAGTTGCCTCAATGGATTTATGATGTAGAATAGGGTGCTTTATAATCTTTGGTGTTTAATAGAAACAGGATATTTAAAACTTCATATGACAAGCCCTATGTTAAATTTGCATATGTCTCTTCTCCAACATGGCGATATTTATATTTTTCTTTTTGATGTAGTAGCATGCACCAATTACAAATTTTTTGTAAGTTATTGTGATAATTAATTTGTGTCCACAACTCAGTTATCCCCATTTCTGTATATGCATTCAGACTTGAGACAACTACTGATCTTGAAGGTGCTCTCCAAAGGTGCCAATTCTGGTTCTATGAAAAGAATTCTGCTCACTTATTCAGATTGTTAGAACTTGTACTTGTCAATTGTTATGTATAAACATGTCAAATAAACTATTTGTTGTGAGCCCTCCACATTGGGTGACTATCTCTCACAAGTTTCAATGCATAGCCTTATATGGGCCGACTTTGTTCCCTAATACTCAGATTCTATCTCTAGCAATCTAATCTAACTCAAACTAATTATTTTTATATGCACACCACTGTTACTGAAAGCGTTCTCATATGCTCTCATGTACTTATTCGGCGAGAAATGTTGAGTAGACTAAATGATATACAATGCATTGATATCAGGGGATCGGTCGTGATAGAGTGGAGCGCATGGAAGCTCGGTTGAAGGAGGATATTTTACGGGAAGCAGAACAGTATGATGGGGCCATAATGGTTATTCACGAAACCGACAATGGTGAGATCTGTGATGCATGGGAAAATGTCAATAATGAAGCTGTTCTGACTCCGTTGGAGGTATACAAACGTTTGGATTCTGAAGGCCTTCCAATCAAATATGCACGAGTGCCCATTACTGATGGTAAAGCCCCCAAAAGTTCAGATTTTGACACAATAGCCTTGAATGTTGCAGCTGCTTGCAAGGATGCTGCTTTTGTATTCAATTGCCAGGTATTAAAACTCATTTCTTTATTGGGCAAGAATCCTATATTAAGCAAAATGTGGTCTCTTCATTCATATGAAAGGCTTCAGAAACTTAGATCTTGACTTTGTGGTCTTATAGATGGGCAGGGGCAGAACAACTACCGGTACTGTGATTGCTTGCCTGCTCAGACTCCGAATCGATCATGACAGACCAATTAGAATGCCAGCTATTCAAGATAATCACGAAGATATAAATGATGCTGATTACTCAAGTGGAGAAGAAACAATAGACCACAATGGTCACTTGAATTCAGAATCATGGAAATCTCACACGTTGACAGAGCTACATCCTAGATTTGGAATTAACGACATCCTTCTATTGCGAAAGATTACAAGATTATTTGACAATGGAATTGAGTGTAGGCAGATTTTGGATACTGTTATTGACAGATGTTCAGCTTTGCAGAATATTCGCCAAGCTGTTCTGCAGTACACAAAAGTAATTAATCAACAAAATATGGAGCCAAGAGTTAGGAGAGTCGCATTAAATCGTGGTGCTGAATATTTGGAGAGGTACCTGAAATTAATTGCATTCTCGGCATACCTTGGGAGTGATGCATTTGATGGTTTCTGCGGGCAAGGAGAAACAAAGATCTTGTTTAAAAATTGGCTGCAACAGCGGCCAGAGATCCAAACCATGAAATGGAGCATAAGATTGCGACCTGGGCGTTTTTTCACCGTACCTGTAAATATCCTCCTCTTTCCTCAGCAAAGTTTTGTTTGGGCACCTTTGAGGACATGATCCTACTAAAAAATCATTTGCCATTTGCAGGATGAACCTAAAGCAACATGTCAACCTCCGCAAGGTGATGTAATGATGGAAGCCATTGTCAAAGCTCGTAATGGTTCTGTTCTAGGAAAGGGATCCATACTCAAAATGTATTTCTTTCCTGGACAGAGAAGGTCAAGCAGCATGAACTTCCGTGGTACGCCACATGTTATCAAGGTATTCTATTGTGGAACTAACCAATGAGCACTTCATATTTGCTCATGGATGAATATTTGGACTGAGCATTCGTCTTGTTTATGGAGGGTGCATGACACGTGAAAACTTCAACATTTGTTAAACTGTTATGTGCTACTGTACTAGTTCTTTTCTTGAGATAGCTAGTGGATCTACTTGCAAAAATTGCCACTTTTGACTTCATTTTAGAAATGAAGGGCTACTAATTGGAATAAATAATTACAATTATTAGCATGTGCACTTCAGGTGGATGGTTACCCTGTGTATAGCATGGCAACACCAACTGTTGAGGGAGCAAGGGAGGTTCTGTCATATTTGGGCTCTAAAGATACAAGTGGAAGAAGCATTGCTCAAAAGGTGGTCGTCACGGATCTGAGGGAGGAAGTGGTAGTTTACATCAAGGGAACACCGTTTGTTTTGAGAGAACTCAATCAACCTGTTGATACACTGAAGCATGTTGGCATAAGTGGCCCAATGGTGAGGAATCCTCCAATGTTTGACTATTTGTTTTATGGCAATCCTTAAATTATATCCTATGCAGGTAGAGAACATAGAGGCAAGGTTGAAGGAGGATATACTCTCTGAAGTTAAACAGCTAGGTGGTCGGCTACTTCTGCATCAAGAAGAATTTAATGCAGCCACAAATCAATGTAGTGTGTTAGGTTATTGGGAACACATAGATCTCGAGGACGTGATGACACCAGCCGAAGTGTACAGCACATTGAGAGATCAGGGGTATTGTATTGACTACAAAAGGATACCTCTCACCAGGGAAAGAGAAGCATTAGCTGCTGATGTGGATTCGATACAGTCATCAATCGATGAGTATGCACCCTAATCCACCAATTCAAATAGCTTGATGACTCACGTTGCTCAACTACAGGATATAAGAATCCTCATTGCTTCTTTACAGATCTGCTAGGTACTATCTCTTTATTTCACACACGGGATATGGTGGTGTTGCTTATGCAATGGCCATTACATGCCTGAGACTTGGTGCAGATGCAAAGTTTGTCATGGAACAAACTGCCGAAACACATTTTGTATCAACTTCTCTTACAAAATGTGTATCCATCAAAACCTCCACTGACATTGCCCTCAGGCAGGGTGACTACCGTGACATACTAAACCTTACTAGAGCACTGATACATGGCCCTAAGAGCAAAGAAGAGGTTGACACAGTCATTGACAGGTATTGTTGTGTGACATGTGACTTTTACTTGAGCTATGCTTTAACATGAATTATTAAATACAGTTATGGACTAACTGGAAACTTACTAAGTTGGCAGTTGATGTGGTCGATCTTATGACTGTTTTGCATTTGTTTCTAATAACTGATTTCTCCTATGAAGGTGTGTCGGTGCTGGGCATTTGCGGGAGGATATTCTGCAATACAGGAAGGCACTGCGAGATTGTTCACATGATGATGATGATGATGAGGCACGGTCATATCTCATGGATATGGGTACTAAAGCTTTGCGGTATGTTTGATTTGTTTTAACTCAAGGATTTTTCTGCCACACAACTTCCTCTCTTTTATTCATCACATATTTTTGTTGTCCATATTGATACAAAATATTCAAGAAGAAGGGCCTGCATTTGTTTCATCTGATTAAAAATATTTAAATTAACTTATCTGAATTCACTGTAACTTTATAAAATAAAGTATTATTCAACAAATATATCTCTTGGTATAGCATTGATCTGCCTGTATCAACAAAATACTTGGGCGTACATGTGTTCCATTTTGCTCTCGATCAGTACCTTAAGGAAGCATAATAGGACTGAGTTTGAATGTTTGCTGTCTGGCGCATGATATTGCTTCCGGAAATTAGGAAAAGATTGATCCATGCCACTGGAAAGCAGCTAATTTCTAGAATGTCACTGAAACACGCAATTGACTATGCAATGGGAAGCAGTGGTCCTTTGCAATTTGCAAAATACCACTGACAAGATGGAAGGGGTTTGATCCAGGTAAAAGTGATCATTTTCCTTTCAAAGAGAACCCCTGAAGTGATGGATTTTTTAAATGCCACTATCACAGTTAATGACCCTCCAATCACACTATGCATGGGCATGCACTTAGCCGTGCTATGCATGTGCGCACCTGCTGCCATGCTGTGCTCATATTTTCAAGAGGATTGCCATCATGTAGCCATTGGCCACATTTGGAACAAAGGAGTTTTTCTAGGAATTTCATAGGAATGGAATCCTATAGAAAATTTTCCTACGAAGCCCTTTGGATTGTAGGATTGGCTTTAAATATTCCTATAAGAATTCTTCCGTTCCTTCACTTTTTGGAGGATTCTAAACATCCGTTCAAACCTCATATTTTCATTTTCTTTGAGAAGTCCAATGCAACATGTCTCTTTATCTCTCCTCTCTCTCTAATAAAGAAACATTTTTCTGCAAAATTATACAAGTCTTGTGTTTTCGATTCCTATAGGAATCTAGGAAACATGACATCGAATTCCTGTTATTTTCCTATTCCTGCATTTTTCCTACCCCATATGCACTGATTGGGCTGCCGGCAGCAAGCAAAGATGACAAACCATGGCTGGGAGTCACCTGCCACGAGTAGCATTAGAAAAAAGGTTTTGTGGTGAAAAAGTTGGTGACAATTTGCACTCAGGTCAAACCTTTGACCTTGACAGAGTGAGACTTTCCAAAGAATCATTGTTTCAAAGTGCCAACCTGCCCATTTAATGGCATTTCTAAAATTTTAGTTTCCACTATAACCAAGTTTCCACTATAACCAATGGCATATATTATTTTCTCCCATGGAGAATTAAGAAATATTGGGGAGATTGTTCTGCTGTTGCTATTGCACTGGAAATAAAATGGTGAATGAATTCAAAAGATGGATATATGGATCAGAGTATGCTTTATGAAGCGTAAAATTCATCATATGTCAATATAGATTTTTCCTTTCTAGAACACTATGCGATTCTCTAAAGGGTTGTGTTTGAACTCTTTTGTTGCCGTAATCACCTCCCTGTGTTTAACCTTACTTAGAAACATTAGAAATGAATATTAAATATGCAAATCTCCTTTCCTCTTATTTATATCGAGTTGTCCAGCATGAACATTTCTCAAGGCTAGGTATTGTGCCGCATTTCCAGTTTATTCAAAACAGAACAGTGTTTCATCAAAATCTCCTACGCATTGTTTAAATTACTTTCTTTGTGATTTGGGCCATACATTGTAGCTTGGTATTACAATTTGCAGAAAACATGACATTTGTATGGAATGAACCATGGAGATTAGATCAATCAAGCTACTTCAGTTCCATATGCTGTCTGGATACGGCAGGGAGATGTAGTTATGTCTGTCCTCCAACTGCTTCTCCATACTATGATAGGTTATTCTATACAGGAATGCTATTTTAGGACATTCAAGAATGAGGTCACTTTTGGATGCTCATCTAGCTTTCTGTTTGGCTATATAGCGTTGCATGGTTAAAAAGAACATTACACAAAGTATGAAAAAACTTGCAGTAGTAGCAGTTGTTACATCAATTCGGGTTTTTGGCTGAAGTGAACGAGCTATTTTTATATGCATTGTAGCATTGTGTCTTGACTGTAACATCATCCTAGACATTTTATCAATTTAATGTTTTAGCTACATGATTTTTCAACTATTGGCTTCAATATTTATCTTGTTTTTTACCTGGCATTGATTGTATATCTTACCCCCAACTTTACAATTGCAGGCGTTACTTCTTTCTGATCACATTTAGGTCCTACCTCTATTGTACATCCCTGCGTGCAGCAACATTTGCATCATGGATGAAGGCTAGGCCTGAACTCGGCCACCTTTGTGATAACTTAAAACTGGATAGGTAGAACATCATATCATGGCAGTAATTTTGGTGGTCCGGCTGTCTTGGACTGGTTGACCGATCGTTTGTCCACATGTCAACAACATGGAACTAAAAAGAAATGACTAGGAGGAAATGTGAGAATTGGTAAAGGAGAGTTTGTATTGGCTGAAAGTGGGGTATTGTATTAAACTTGTTTCTGTCAATTGACAGCAGCATGCATGTATATATTGGCAAGCTTAAATTGTAGGACAACACAACGGAGCTTCCCATCTACCTGTTTCACTTCCTTTTCGCAATCGTAGTATGTAATTCATTTAGATGCATG
>JAGXJF010002682.1:0-215278 GCA_019208055.1 Stipa capillata
AAGGGACTAATGGTTTACTGAGTATGTACAGGTGTATACTCCCCAAGGTAATTGTTTTAACCAGTGGATGTCGACCCCTAAAAGTTAATGATAAAGGAAGGCTTGGACCTAGAAGATTAGTGGTGATTTTCTAGTGTTTAACATGATCAAACGATCATTTGAGTCTATAGGACAAGCCGCACTATTAAGAGGGGTAAGATATCTAAGCTATAGGAAGAATCTTCATTTTTGCTCAGTCAAATTCTCAGAAGACTTCATTGAAAATCTCTTTTAAGACACAGACAGTGATTCTCGGTGATACCGGTTTTGAGAACCGGATGTACCGAGATTGGCCTCTGTTGCGAGGTTTGATAACTTAGTCGTCTCAATCCTTGAAGAGCTTCAATTACAGCATGACCGGTCTCAAGCCCGGTGCTACCGAGAATGGCCTCTATGTCGGAGAGTTAGGGAACCCTGCCGCTTAGGGTTTGCCCTAGTTTCATGTTTCAGAAACTAGTTTGTCTGTTCTTGAAGACCGTTGCTTCCGGGATATGCTTCTGTTATCTTAGGCTAAGTCCCATTTGATTTGCCTTCAGTTCTACCGGCTCCGTTTCCGGTTGTATCGAGAATCTCTTCTGGACTTAGGTCTTTTTGTGAGTGCTGTGTTACCGAGTTGATTTCCGGTTTGACCGCGTCTCCTCTTGTGAGAGAAGAACGTGTCATTACTTCAAATCTCGGTTTAACCGTTTGTCAAAGTCGGCACTACCGGGAATCACTTCTGAAAATAACTCTGTGGAGTAGAATCTTCAATCCCGATGTGACCAGTTGAAGACTTTCGCTGTGCATCTGAGTTCCTCAGAATATGACCATTGTTTTGAAACTCCGTGCTTCCGGGTTCGTGTTCTGGTTGTTCCGAGGAAGAATATTTTCCTCCAACGACTCTTTTCTGAGTTGTGCCTATATATAGTCCTCGACCCTCTGCAGGCTCGGGAGGACACTCTGCGTAAAATACTCATTCTCTCACACTGTGTGTTCCCCTTTCCTCTTGCTCTTTGAGATCTACTTTGAGAGAGGAAAGATTTGAGAGATCTGAGACTTGATTGAGCATTCAAGCAAGAGTTTTCTTGAGCCTAGTAATCTTGACTCATTACTCTTGGAGATTTGGCATCTCCTAGTCGGCTAGGCGTCGTTGAGAGCTCCAATCTGTGGATTCGCCTCCAACAAGTTTGTGAAGGCTCGAGGATCACCTCAAGATCCACCACGAGTGATTGAGCAAGTTCTAAGTGGAGTTGGCTCAAGGAGAAGAAGGTGAAGTCTATATGACTTCGGAGCTAAGTGCTCAAGTCTCTCCAAACGAAGATGTAGAGTTGTTGCCAACAACTTGAACTTGGGATAAATCTTGAGTCTTCTCTCTAGCTCTTTACTTAAGTGTTTATTCTTTATTTGAGCTAGATCTTGTTTGGTAGTTATTGTTTCACCCTTAAATTGCTTCACTCTTGCATGCTAAATAACAAATTTGGGTAAAATTTGATAATCTCCTATTCACCCCCCTCTAGTCGATAGACCTCGATCTTTCAAAGGCTAACCAGAACGAAAAGGGTTTTCCATGAGATGGGAAATAAAAATGATTAGCCCCACATAAGGTAAGATGACATATTAAACTCATAATTCATTGATCCTTGTTATCATAAGTAAACAGATCCCGATTGTTGAATTCTTTGATAACCAAGGTCATTCTATGCTACATAGAAATGATCATTATGAGTCAGGCTCAATGTTGAACTGTAGAGGGGTTTTGTGGAGCTTGAATGGCCGAGTGGCCTGGCCAACTAAGAGTTGTTCGCTCACCAGGACGGTTAGAGGAGCTATCAGCTAGGTCAGGCATCGTTGGCCAGATTACAGCTGCGATGCTATGAACGACGACACACTTTGTGTTACATTTTGCATTCTAGTTTGTTGCAATATATCCTTTCTAGTTGGTTGTGTTTTGCTAACTAGTTTGTTGTGTTTTGCCATATAGTATGTTGCAACTGCCTTTTCAATTTGTGGCAATTTGCTTTAAAAACTTTGCATATTTGTTCTTCTTTCTCGAATTTGTTTTAGTTTTTATTTTTAAACTTGTCTTGATTTAACTTGATTCGTCTTTCAGGTTTCTCTTATGATTTGCTATTCAGTTTTTTCGTATTGCGTTGTCATTTTAGAAATTTATGCTAATTTGGTTTTTGTTATTCTTTTAGGTACCTTTTTGAAATCTTGCTCGTATCCAATATCATATAAGTAAAAAGTCAAAGATACTTTATTCAAGAAATATCGTATGAAATTCTTGCAACCTAGAGAAACTGATGTGCCAGTGTACTTAGCAACTTGCAGGGGAAAGTAGGCCGAAGAAAACCTAAATTTATTTGGGCTGAGCGCAAAACATGCCTTGTGTGAGATGGTTCCGTTGTGTGTGTGGTGGTGGTGTGGTGTGGAAGAGTAACCACGAATGTAGCCACATGTGCTTAGGTCATGTTTTACAAGGTGCACCGCTCTGTAGTCGTATCCAAAATATTGTTATCATCTACTTCAGCGTAAGTAGGGATGAAAACGATAAGAAAATTTTCTGTCAGTTTCCAAAAAAATGGAAATGGAAGCCTTTACATTGAAACAAAAATGTAAAATTTTGGTATGAAAATAAAAATAGAAAATTTTATACAAAAACAAAATAAAAAGGGAGTGTTGTTTCCATCGGAAAAAGAAACAATACCGGAATTTCCATATAAGCATAATGGAATGTTTTCGGATTACATGGGCCATGTTCCTAGTTCATGGCCCAGCAAGGAACCTGGCCCATCCAGATCCTAACTCCTTTACCGGGCTGACCTTGTATCACTAGGCTAGGCAATCGATCCGATCAATCCCTAATCCCTAATCGGCTAATTCCGTATGATCTGTAGCAACGCAGCACCCTCGATCAATCTGTAGCGGTCCAACAGCAGTAGGCAGCAGGGCCGCCTCATCGACGCCGACGTTGGCGTCGGCCATCCTCCGCCCACCCTAGTACATTGTTAGCTCATCGTCGTGCTCTCCTCCCCACCCTACCACACCGCACCCTCCACCCCCCCGGCCACCCAGTGACACATGCCCCTGCCCACCCGCCGGGCCCTCTACCCACCTGAGACCATGCCGGGTCGGCGACAACACTACATACTCCGCCATCGGCTACCAAACCCGCGGACCCTCGACAACAACCTCCTCCCCATTGAGGTATGCTGTTTTCATCCCTACCCCAGTCTGCCGCGCGCTTCGTCTATCGGCTGCCACCCACCGCGGTCTTCGCTGACTAGACCATGCCAGCGAGCATTATTTTACTTGTTACTATTCGCAATTTTATGGTTCAAGGATGGTTAGTGATGGCGGTATAAGTAATGGTAGGTGAATACCTGGCACACAAAATATTCTAGCCATTTGACTGTATGTTTTGCGCTGGCAGGTAGGTAAGTGTTAATTTATTTATTTTCGTTACATAAATCCAAAATATTGTATTATTCTTGAAATTGAGTGATACCTTGTTTAACTTGTAGAGTTTCATACGGCATATAGCTTGCAGCTCAAATATGAAGTGTTGCCATTACATTGTTGCGCTGATGAACCAGGCAAGCACAACGTGTCACCTTTGAATAACACACGAGTCTGACTTAATGAGTCTACATCAAATAAGACACTTCTATTGTCAATAAAATTTTCTAAACCATCTCAATTGGACCATGGAAATAGTAAGTACCCAGTTATACTATTGCTTGTTGTCTAGGTGCTTTATTATGGTTACCGCTTTCTGACACTAAACACTCTGGAGTTTGCATGTTGTTTCAAGTATAAACATAATGACACAACCCAGTAAGATATGATTGCTATCACAGGGTGCTTATTTCCTGAATGTTGCGTAATAGCCATTGCTTGCTTTAGGAACTTTTTGTCCTTAAATTTCGTAGTTGCATGTGCATTATCTTTCCTATACCTGTGTTTTCACCATTATGTCATCTTTCTAGCACTCACCCTTTGTTGTTTCCTTATATATGTTCTAACATTTACACAGGTAGTGAATAAGATCATTGAGGACCTATTCCAAGGCCATCTGATTAGTGAAAGGAAACTAAAGGAGTTGGCACACTCCATCACAGGTTTTTGCCAGCGGTTTTCTAGACATCCTAATTCCTAACGCATAGCTACATAGGTAGTGATTAGTAAATTCCTAACATATGTTGTATGTAGTATATGTTTGTTTAGTCTTTTAATTTCGTGCTATGTGACAAAATCAGATGCTAAAATCTTTCCACATGTTTCATATTTTCTCATAGATGAACACTAGTGTAATAGCAGTGCAAGTGTAATTGCGATATCACCGATTGTGTCTATCCCTAATGCCGCTTCAACTCCAAATTCTACAACTGCTACTTCAACTCCAACTGTGGATTTAAGCGATGAAACTAGGGTCAAGCCTCCTCCTGTGAAGAAATCTGAGAAGTCAACATCTGATGTTCGGAAGCACTTCACAAAATATGATAAAACTGTGAAAGATAAAAATGGTAATGAATTTTGTAAATCTATGGTCTAAGTGCAACACGAGTGGATGCAAATACGTGAACCGGTGAGGGAGTAGTCGAGGCACATCAGATTTCAAAATTCACTTGAAAAACCAACACAATATCTTGATCGGGCTGCAAGTACTCAATCTAAAGAAGAGTGAATGTAATGAGTCCACTGCATCGATTGAGACTTATAAGTATGATGAGACTGTCAGTTTAAATAAATTTTATCTCAAAATTATCATGCATGAATATCTCTTTAATATTGTTGAACATGAATACATGATTTTATCAAGTCTTTGCATCCTACTTTTTCAATGAAAATTTGCCCTACCATGAAGAAAGATATAGTGAACATATTTGTGGAGAAAAAGAAGAAATTGTACTTCAATGTTGTTTTATTACAACTATGGACATGTAGATATATAATCAAACCAAATGTTATATGTGCATCACAGTTCATTGGATAGATAATAGTTGGTGCATGCAAAAAATGATTGTGAAGTTTATGCATGTAAAGGACATCATTCGGAAAAGAATTTTTCCTTGCGGTATCATGATAGTATAGTGCGTTGGAAATCTTGATAGAAGATTGTTTATACTTACATTGGACAATGTTGTAGCAAATCATAAATGTGTTGAGGGGGGTAGTAGCCAAACTAAATAAGATATCTCCAGTAATCTGTGATAGCATCTTTTTTCATGTGAGATGTTTGAATCATATTTTGAATCTCGTTGCTCAAGATGGTCATGAGAGACAATTGCACCGACTATTGAAAATATTATAAATACGGTTGCAATTGTGAAGAATCTCCACTGCAGTATGGGGAGTTTAAGAAGTGTGTCTCAAAATGTGACTTGAATGTGAATTTAAAACTTTTCTTGGAAGTTCCTACGAGGTGAAATTTCACATATGATATGTTTAAGAATGCAATTTACTATAAAGATGTTTTTGGTAGCTTTTTTCTTCGGCATGAAAGGAAATATAGGAAATATGCTCCAACTCCGAATAATTAGGTCATGGCAACAAAAATATTTGCATGCTTGAAACTATTTGCTAATGTTATTGTGATATTTTCGGACTCTAAATACCAAATTGTGAATCTGTTTTCCTTAGGTTAAGATTGTAATTACAGAATGGTGTAATAGCTCAGATGCAGTAATAAATGCTATGGCGCATTCCATGAAAATTAAATATGATAAGTATTTGGAAAAGTCCAACATGGCACTTGTTGTAGCATGCTTATTTGACCCTAGGTAAAATAGCAGTGTGATATTATTTTATGCACCAAGAATTTAGCCTAGCACTTATATGCAAGAGATTGATAAATTTACTATGGTTGTTAACCAGTTTTTTCAGCCGTATGCCTCAACTTCAAATGATACAACCTCTAGTGCTACTAATGTGCATCAAGTGGCTTCTCAGCTTGATGATGTTAATGGGGATGATGATCTTAACATGTCCTTGCATAGCAAAAGTGAAACATACCATTGTACCAAAACTGAATTGTGGATTCTCAGCTTGATGATGTTGATGGAGATGATGATCTTGACATGTTCTTGCATAGCAAAAGTGAAACAGATCATGGTACCAAAACTGAGTTGGAAGTTTACTTAGAGCAACCTCTTGCACCAAGAAATAAGGATTTTGATATCTTGTCATGGCGGAAGGTCAAACAAGCCGAGTTCTCTATTCTCTCCCGTCTTGCTCATGATGTACTTTCTATTCAAGTATCTCCAGTTGCTTCAAAGTCGACATTCAGTGCCTGCGGATGGGTTGTTGACCCATTTCGTAGCCATCTAGATCCTGAGATTGTCTAGATTTTAATTTGTACTATAGATTGAACCGCCACATCAAAAAGTAACATTTTAAGTTATGTTTCAATGATTAGTTCACCATGTAAAAGAATATTTAAGGCTATTTAGTTTTGATTAATTACTTAGGTGGCAACATTGTATCCATCATCACTAAGTTGGACATTGGGAGCCTTAAAGGACGTTTTGCAAGCTTGGTGCATATGGTTTGCCTTTTCGTATCTAACTTTGAATCTTACGTCAACTACTCGTCAAGAAGAATGTTAATATTATTTCATGATAGCCTTTCTAGTTTGAGGAGCGAGAGAATTGCAATGATAATGATTTAGAGAATGACGTGATTGAGACAATGGAGGACTGATATAGCCTATGAATACTTAAAAAGTGGAGTTGTTATTTATCTCTCAATTTATAACTGTTAACTATTTGTATGTTGTACTCATTTGGAACTATGTGTTTGCTTCCCGAACCATACATATTAGTGAACTATGTGAACTGAACTTATGGCTATTTAATGTGTTATTTATGGCTGAGAACCTCTATTCCATTTGTTATTGTCATGTTGTGGTTAATAGGTTATGTAATATATTTTTGTGGCATTTTATAACTATTATGCTGTCCAAAGTTGAAGCTATTTTACCTGTACAATAATATTTTAATGAAGTATATATTCAAAGTATCTATTCATGATACATGATTGTCAAGTTAGTATAATGTTTGTAATCGATTAAGTATTTCCTATAACAATAAGAGTTTATGAGCATCCAAGGAAATTAAACTATCTTGTTATGTTTGTTGTATTTTTGTGCACAATTTTATATGTTCCGATAAATATTCGTTACCGTTTTTGTTTTCAACTGTATTCGTATCGTACTTATTTATGGTATTTTTACTTATGTTTCCGTATTTGTTTCTGTTTTAGTAAAAAAACTGTAAAAACAAAAATCATAGAGTTTGTTTCCAACCGTTTCTATATCGTTGTCATCCCTAAGCATAGGTAGTATCGTTTTCGTCCCTAGGTGTCAATACTTAAGACGTCATGTTAGGGTCCGTTTGGTTCACTGGATGGAGTGGGATGGGATATGGCCATCCGCTTTTTTTTTGATATCCAGTGTTTGGTTGGGTAGATGGGGTGGATAAGGATATCCACCCAAAGAGAATATTCTCTCAATATGCTGGATGGAGATGGTCGGCTAAATTTTGTGGATGAGCTGAGCCAAATTTGTGCTAATTGCGTTTAACTTTACTAATTGCAATTTATTTTTCTAATCGCGCTTATTTTTCCCGGATCTCGCCCGACCTTGGCCGCAGCCCCTCGTCGGCCGCCGCCCCCCGCCGGCTGCTCCCCGGCCCCCGCCTCGCCGCTCCCGCATGAGCTCGGCCCCGCCGGCGCGAGCTCGGCCCCGCCACTCCCCGCCTCGCCCGGCCCTGCCGCTCCCCGCCCCGCCTCGGCCCCGCCGCTCCCCGCCCCGCCCGGCCCCGCCCGACCTCGGCGCCGCCCGCCCCACCGGCCCCGCAGCCTCGCCGCCCCCCCCCCAAGCTCCGCCCCGTCGCCGGCCGGCCCGAGCTCCCGGCCCTTCCCGAGATCCACCTCGCCGGCCCCCGCAGCCCTGCCGGCCACCGCAGCCCCGCCGACCCCCGCAGCCACCGCCCTACCTCGGCAACGCCCGCCCCGCCGGCCCCGCAGCCCCGCTGGCCCCCCCGAGCTCCGCCCCATCGCCGGCTGGCCCGAGCTCTCGCCCCTTCCCGAGATCCGCCTCGCCGGCCCCCGCAGCCTCACCGGCCCCCGCAACCCCGCCGGCCACCGCCTGGAGCTCCGTCCGCCGCCCACCCGAGGAAGAAGCCGCCGATGAGAGAGAGTGAGAGAGAGAGGGGGAGGGATTAGGAAAAATAGTCACTGACATATGGGGCCCGCATGTCAGTGGCTCATCCAGTTGGATCCATCCAATTTTAGCCAAATAAAAAATTGATCAATCCCATCCACTCCAATCCACTGAACCAAACAAAAAAATGGTTCATCCCATCCCAACAAAATTGGATGGGTTCATCCCATCCCACCTTGCCCTCAAACCAAACGGACCCTTATTCTCCTGGGAGGAGATCGAGTCTTTTACTTGTAAAAATAAGTAATTTGTTGAGCGATACAGGGGTGAAAAAGCAAATGGCAGCTCAGATAGCAGCATTTGGAGGCATCTCGGTTCAAAATCGACACTTCGAGTTTCAGAGAGCAAACGCTCAACCGGCGCGGCGAAAGCGAAACACTCACCAAACACACAGACCCACGCGTCCCCCTGTCCACCTCGCCGGCGAGGCTATGGCGGCGGCGCAGAAGCCGGCGAAGCGGCTGGGCGGCATGGCTGAGGCGCTCGCCATCGCTGGGGACCTCGGCTTCCCCGCCCCACCCGCGCAGGTTACCTCCAACCCCATCCGCGCCTTCTCGATTTACTTCTCCGCCCAAATTCCTTGCGCCGCCATTTCGCTAGATCCAAATCCTCCGCCGATCGAATTGCGGTTCCTTTTTGGGCGTAATTGTAGGGTTTTGTTCCTGGTAAATAGTCACCGGATTGTGAAATGTAGGTTTCGAACGAAGTGTTGCTCCCGAACTCGAGGCCTATCACTGCAATTTCCGCATGTTTTGGGCGGGCTAAGCATTTAGGTTCGTGCGAGTTGCATAAGCTTGGCTAATGCTGCGAGGAACATCTATGGGGGAAGTGCTCCTGGCTTTGTTGACTATACGATTCTTGATCTAATAAAACCTTTCTAATCTTGGAGCTAATTGTGAACCCATCGAACACTGTTATCTAAGATTGATGTGTTAGGCCGCCTTTATTTTTGTTACTTTCGTTTAGTTCCATGAAATTTACAGTGCTCTATGTCATGCATAGTGCTCAGCATTGGCAACATGCGGAGATGGTGATGAAATGTTTTTCTTTTACATATTTCAGAATAAGTTTTGTTCCAACAGGTCTGCTTCTCAAGTCTTTACACTTCCTTTCTTTGACTTACTATTGCAGGAAGATCAAAGCAGCTCAGACAAAAGCAATGATCTGGTGAAGGTATTGAGGGAGCTGACAGTCGTGCAGCAGAACATTGCCAATTTGCAAGTGGAGCTACAAGGCAGAAAGGTGATGGATTGACATCCTGTTGTTAGTCCATATGTTTACACCAATTCTGCACCATGCGAATTCTTAAGCAATTTTCATTTACTGTTACCTTTTCAGATCCCGTACTATATGATATAACTTTGACTTCAGATCACCGCTTTCATATTTCATCACTTTGCTATGACATAGTGAACACCCTTATCACTCTCTAGTTGTGGTGGCAAAATTACGAAATTCATGCAAATATTCTAGGTAGAAATGAGAACTTCGTGGTGAATTAGAGCGTTTTGGAGATACGCTTGTTTATATCAGATACACACATTTCGACTATTATGTTGAGCATTTCTTTCTCATCAGAGCAGATAGCATGGATCCCTTTTTCCTCTTAATCCATTTAATTGTGTATGTCTTGATATATCTGGTAGGCGTTCACACTTTTAACTATGTATCTATATCTTGATGCTATCTATATCTTGATGCTTGAAGAAATGAGTCAAAATGCTCAACTCTCCTATAGGGCTTATTTAACTGGTTGATGTATTATGTTTATGCCCTATTAATATGTGACTCATAACAAGTAGAAGTGCTGGCATCCAATTTATGTGAGACTCATAACTCATACACTTTGCTATTTTCCTTGCAAAAGAAGAAAACTTTGCTATTTTTCACTTCTAAATGCAGGCATATTCATATTTTGTCTTTTCAGGGCTTGTGACTTGTGTCTGTTATTTTTATTGAACATATTGATGACTTTTAATTATCGCAGGATGATAAAAACATTGCTCATTTGACTCATGTTAGTGAAATGGAAAAGAAGTGTGAATCTTTGGCTAGAATTACTGCTATTTTGAAAGATGTTATTCAAAACAAGGTAATGAAAGTCAGAAATCTCTGTTATTCTTTTACTTGCTTTCTGCCTTTCACGGGATTACCTGTTATTCAGATGATTGTGTGAAGAACATTACACCTGTTCTGCTCTATGTACTAAATAAACTAACCAGTTTTACAAGATCTGAATACCGAAATAATAACCTCTTTATATCAGGATCGCATTATTGCTCGGCTGCAACAACCTTACTCCCTTGATTGCATTCCTGTTGAAGCTGAATACCAGGTAAGGTTCTTGATCATTTCAACTTCTGACTTATCACTATAGCAAATATGTCATTCTAAAAAAAATGTGAACTGAAAATGGTGGAGCAACCTATATCCAGTTTCCGATTCTTAGCATTATTTACAATGGTATGGAGGAGAGTCTTGTCTTACACCTGCTTAGGCGATTTCTTTGCTAGGAATGTGTGGTTTTCCTAGTGAATCACGACTTTTCCTGCTCATTGTGCTTGCTTCTCCTCAGAAACAATTCTCAGAGCTACTTCTGAAAGCAGCAAGTGACTATGGAGCATTGACAGCATCAGTTGGCGATTTCCAGTGGAGCCAAAACTTTAGAGAGTCACCTGCTGTCTGGGGGGTAAGTTGAAAATACTTCTGATTAATTGAAGTGGTAGCCAATTCAGCTTCATCCTCTGGATAACACCTTCCACTATAGACGCAAATATTAATGTTATCAGTGTCTAAGTCCAGAGATGGAAAATGATCTTTGTTATGCATTCTAGCTGCTTGGTCTTACTATGGCAGCTATTTCTTGTTTTGTAAATGTGTTATACTCTGCCATTGGAGATAGGCTTAATGGCCATTTTTATCTTGATGAAGGAAATGCTGCGACCGATACCTGCTGCACTTGCTTCCTGCACCCGCTTCTTCGAGGCCATGTCTGCGATGAGGGAATCATTTTCTACTCTTCAGACACTACGTGTTGGCCATTCTTCTCTGTCAATGACCCCAGGTGGCTCCAGTGATAATTCAAAGTTCTTGACACCGCCTCAGTGGAGAGAGGGCTCGATGCGCGATAGCTGGAAGCAAGTGGAGGACATAAACTCTGAGAGTGACGTACTCGACGGTATCAACCAGAGGAGGCTGTCATGGCCATCCTCCATTAATAGGGACCTGTAGGTCATAGCTCACCAAGCAAACATCCCATCCGTTTGCATGCTGTATAAATAGGATTGCTGAGGCTCGTCTTTGATTTCATTCTCTGTGGTTTCTTGTGGTCACTTGCTAAAGCTTCGTATGGCACGTGCGATTATCAAAGACCGGAAATAAGTAAATTTCCAATAGGTTATCCAAAACTGAGATCGTTTCAGGAAGAAATGTCACGGAAAAAGAATTATCCGATTGTATGGTTTGCTGTATGATTTATGCATGACATAATTTGATGGTCTGCTGTGTGATTTATGCAAATATCTCTGGCTAACGATTGATGTTTCGCTAGACGTTTACGTGCCAACTAGCATTGCTTAGTTGTTGAGCATGATAAGGCCGTCTTTGACAAAACAATACACTTTTTCCAGTTGTAATCAACTAATCATTCATGGCTTGATGATGCATGCCTTGGTGCTGTTGGTGATGATGGGCCAGAAATTATGAGCCTGCCCTAGTTTATTTTGCACACCATCAGATGGGAAAATATTCAGGGATTAGCCCTGTACTGCAACCTTAACACAGGGCTTACTGACGAATTCGGTGTCGTTTGGTTGCCACCCTGAGATAGATGTGCGTGACCAGACACGTGCAGGGACTAGCCTTAGGATTGTTTGGTTGCCACCCTGAGACAGGTTGCCCCTCGTCTGACCTGAGCTCTCGCGACAAGAGATGAGCCGGAGTCAGGCGTCCAAGATCGAACGCCGGACTCAGGCACGAGCCATCAACGTGTGAACATGCAGCAGCGGTGAAGATAAACACCACACGACGGCGGCGCCCAGGGGCTGGCGGCGAAGCACCATGCCACGACGGCCGCGGAGCGCAGCGAACAGCGGCAGAGCAATATGCGCCGCACCGCGAGGAGATGCACCTCGCGTCCACGGCCAAGCCGAGGGAACGGCGGAGGAGCACCACGCGCGGCTCGACGGAGACGATCCTGAGAGGAGCCACCCCCTCACGCGACAATTCCATGGCTGTCCGTCACTTGAGTCCCTGCTTGAGAAAATGGTTCCAGCTAGCATGGAAGGAATTGAAAGATTGGAGATTGATTTCTTGTCTCTTGTTAGGCTAGTGCCTTCCGTGAATTGTGGATCTGATGGAGACGAACGAGCTGCTATATTGAAGGCTGCTGATTGAATTGATTTGCTGCTGATCTCGCGTTGTAGTTTATTGTGCTTAACGAAAGCATACTTCTAATTTTACGCTTCTCTTATTCTGAAAAGCGTTATTTGTGTTGCTACCTTTTCTCTTAGGCTCAGGCTTACAACCGAACAAAACAATCTCAGGCCAGCCTGATCAGGCAAATTTCATCATAGTTACAGGCTACCGTCAGGCATCACTTTTACTCAGGCGACCCTCAGGCATGTTGCCCAGGATGGCTATGGCCTACCTGTTTAACCGTGCCGCGCTGCGTGGCAAGCACATAACGAACTATTCTTTCACCTTTTACTAAAGAATAACATGAGCTCATCACACAATCAGCATACTCAGGGTTCTCTTTCCTGCTAGCAAGGGTCCCAACAATTTATAATTTGAGAAATCTAATGCATGACTCATGCATCGTCAGATCGAAAGGAGGGGAGGAAGAAGGAGTGGAGAAAGAGAAAGAGCAAGAAGAGGAGGGTGGAGGCTCACCAGCGATGCAGACATCTCGGGTGCTAAATGGTGGCCGGACAGTAACACCATCCACCCCTCCCCCCTCCCCCGGCTTAGAGGGATGGTCTAATCGAACGCCACGACCCGACTTGTCACTAGCGATGGTGGCCATCCAGATCTGACCAAGGTGCGGCGAGACGGCAATGGAGGAGGTAGAAGCACCGGCCACTAGTAGAAGAGGACCAATCGCCGTTCAATCGTATTCTTTGTAGTTTCAAGTTTTGAAAGGATATATTCTTTTCTTTTGTTACTTTTACCGAAGAAGTTTGTGGAGACTTTTGTGAAGCAGAAGCTCAGCTCTGCACTTGCCATACATTTACCGGTGTATAGCTTAAAATCCTGAACCATGCGTTATAGCCCGTTTTACCGGTGTAGAGCTTAAATTCTGAACCATGCAGCCCGTGTGGAATGCATGATTTTTTTTTCTGATTACCGTGGAAATTGAACCTGTTTCTATGAAATTCCTGCAAAAATTATGATCCCAAACGGACATGGCTGACTTTCGAGGGCGTTTAACAAGGAACACCAACCTGGTGGTGAAAATCCCTTCGATTACTATTGTAACTCGTGAGCTCCTGCGCTAGGGATGAGCGTAGGGCGGGCCGGGACGATACTTGGACCCTGTGACCCACGAGATCCAAGTCAGCACGACCCACTGTTGAGAGGGTCTTGTGAGCCGTATCATTCGGAGAGTGCAGCTAATTCCTATGGCCCGAGCCCTTCAGCAACATTTGCAAAAAGTCCAGATTTCAGCCTATGTTTACCCATCCGGACATAAGAAAAAAGACGGATCAATCAGCATCCCGACTTTGTAAAATCGGTACAAATAACTCTCTAAGATAGTTTTATTTAGATGATTTTACCTATATGAACAATAACATGGCATTTATTAAGAACGGTTTTACTACATGCATAACTGAGTGGTAATCCCACAAATAAAAAAAACATAAAATGGGACCAACATGTATCTTCTTCCCCACCACTTACCTCCTCCTATCTGTTTCTCCTCCACAACTACAACCTCACTTCTACTTCGCACCCAAGCTGTTGTTGCCACCAGAGAACATCATCGGTGAGCTTCTATGTCCATGCTTCGGCCCACGCCATGCCGAGTACACCGTCACTATCGTCACTGACTGCACCATCGTCAATTCCAATAGGCACCTCAAGGTCGTCTCGCATCGTCAATTCCAATAAGCACCTCAAGGTCGTCTCGCAATGATTCCTATGTCCAAGAGCTGCACGTCGATGTTCCAGAGGCAATAACGCCACCCTATTGTCTTTCACGCACCAAATCGACGGCCTCTTTCTAAATTCCAGCCGATGTACGCTACTCCCGGTCTCCTCCAATGGTGAGCGCCGGACCAATTGATCTCCCTTTTACAATCTCCTCCATCTCTTCATCATTTTGCCTGATTAATTGCTTGTTTCTGTGACCACGGATTCGCCTCCGCATGTACTCGTCAGCAACAGGGCCCAACCTCACCGTACGTACCATTGCGAGTCCCTAAATCCATTTTCTTCATTTGCATCTTCCCTTATGCATACTTCGCCGACGAGTGCAAGCTCAGCCATGCCAACCATAGTCGGCTCGCTCTCTATTACAGCTTGGTTAGGGGTAGCTGGAGGTTGAAGAAGCTCTGATGAGCGTGGCCCATGATGCAGCGAGAGGGTAAAGAGATGAGAATATTTCTTAGGCCTTGTCCGCTCCATGCCAACATCAACGTCATTTTCATGAAGCAAAACCCTCCATGTCATTGGCCACATTGGCGAAATCTAAATCTTGCCTGGCGGTTAATTGCACTGATTTCTACAAGATTGGGTACTGATTGACCCTTTTTTTCTAAGGAGTTATGTGTCCGAAGCATCAAACCTTAGAATGAAATATGGAATTTTTTTTGTTATTTGTTTTTGAGTATAATGCAAGCGCACACAAATCCAACCACACCATATTCACACGTGCCATACCTTATACACGAGGAATTCACTGGCAGACATAAGAGGATGCATGTGCAACGTTTTAAAAAAGAGCTAATATCTAGGTCTTGATCGATATAGTTTTGGGAACTCCAGCTAGCATCCTCAACAGGGTATCAAGGAACAAGTTAAAGTGTATGCATGATTACCGTACCATCAGCCCGACTTGGAATTTTTTTGAAGGAATTGTTTCTTTAAAAAAATTCCAGTCAATTCTTTCCCACTATTAGATTCTCATCGATCAGGACCAATGCGTAACACAAAACATAAACTCAAAATTGACTTAAACTTATTAAGATTTTAGGCGATTGTGCACTAGCAAAATTGTTTTTTTAATCCAACTTAAGGTTGTTATTGGAGCACACTAATAGAAAAACCATAGGCATTTTAAAAGATCAATCCTCCCGCTCGCCATACTGATACGAGGCTCTCGTCGGACACATCGAGTGTCGTTGATGCCACTTTCATCCAACCGTCTAGATTCGTGAAAATAATTTTCTGCCACCACCTCCTAACTCCACTTCCAATGATTGATGGTAGTGGAGTAGTTCCATTCTCAAATGCTAGATCCATTCTACTCCGAGACTCCGACGTGCGGTGGCAATGCACTCGAATGAGTGGTTGCTACTGTCGACAACAGGAATCAGTCAGTGACTAGGCTTCCCCTTCTCCTTTCTCTAAACCTCGTTGCGCGTGCTTGATCTTGACATGGACGTCAAATGGCACCTCCCGCACCACCAAATTTGGAAAAGATGATGAGCTGCGACAGATGGGTTAAGTCGCAGCTATGGCGGGACTCTGGCTAGCCAATTCCGCCACCGGCAACCCAAATGGTGGCTCGGTGGTCTAGATTTTTGAAGATAGGTTAGTGATTTGGGGATTTTTGATATTGCGTAGGTTATTTTTGATTGTTGCATATGTGTATTTTTTGTTGTTGTATACACCTTGAAATCGTGTAATAATGTCTTTGGATTTCTATTGCATAAACTATGTGCATGTTACAAATGCGTATTTGTGTTGTTGCATAAGTCAATTATATATGTTGCATATGTTATAGTCATTTTTAATGATTTGTTGAGTCGAATGAGGATTTCTTTTTTGTATAAAATTTGTTGCATGCGTGTATTTAAAATGTTGCAAACAATACGAGCATTTTTTGCATGTTTTCTATTAAACCGTGAGAGAAAATGTTGCAACAATATCACATAGTAAAGAGTGTTATATTTAATTTTTTTCATGTTATAACAGTCGGACGCTTCAAATTTACTGATTTAAATGGAATCTAACGGTTAGAAAGGAGGCGACCGACTGATTTAATCAGTCACGCCTAGCATCCACCTTTTAAAATCTATTTAAAATCACGGCTTTCAATTTTCTCTTCAGGAAAGAAAGAAAGAATCCAAAAACATTCGAGAAAAGGGGGGCCCGACAAGTGATAAACCATCTCCACTCCCATCCTTCTTCTGACGCAAGCCGCAACAACCATTTCCCACCAAAAACCCTAGCTCCTCCCAGATTCCCATCACCTCGCCGCCGCGGAGAACCGAGCCCGATGCCGCCCAAGGCGTCGAAAAAGGACGCCGCGCCGGCGGAGCGCCCCATCCTCGGCCGCTTCTCCTCCCACCTCAAGATCGGAATCGTACGCCCCCCTTCCCTTCTCCCCCTCCCTCGGATTCCCCACCTCCTCTCGTCCCAACGGGTTAGCAAGGGTTCTATGGCTGCGTTACTTGGTGGGTGCGGTGGTGAATCATCGGTCGAGTGAGCGGGAGAGCATGCGATGTCCCATTTGCGCTTGGTTTAGCAGGGGCTTTGGAGTTCGCTTAGTATGCGCTTTATGCGGTTTCGTGTCTCCTATGGTTAGGTAGCTCGTGAGTCGTAGCTGATGCGGATCTAGTTGATTCCATATGTGATTTTGTTGCTCTGTGGGGTGGTGATTTTTCAGATGCGGAGGATCATATGGTGCGCCAGATGTGATTGGTTTATTTGGCTGCTGTACTTCTTAGTGTGGCTATAACGTATGGCTTAACGATGTGGTTTTGTAATGTAAGTTTTAGTGGGTCTAATGGTAGAGTGGTGTAGTTAGAGTTTGTGAAACATAGTTCTGCTCAGGGCCGGATCTGCATGCATATTCAGGTTTTAAAACGTGCTCCATTTACTTTTCATTGCTAGAAGACATCTCTTGTGTGGAATGGTAATATAGCATATCTTATGTCGCGCTTAAGTCCTTAGTCGATACATGGTACAAGGACGGATGACATAATGTCAAAGTATTTGTGCAGTCTTATTTATGAGTAATTCAGTATGTTTGCGCACCGATAGCATGCTATTACTCAGACGGTACTTGGTACATTTCGCTAGTTGCCACGGTGGCACTTTTCTAGTTGCTCCTGTGATGTTGAGGAAGAGCACCTGCTCTTATCTCTTCTATACAATCATTGATCTATGAATCATAATGCACTATTCTTCGGTTGATTGTGCATCATTTGTTTGTTTTCAGCTTAGTAGATGCTTTAATTATTAGTAATATGAGAACATATGGAGTTTACTGATTGATGTTTTGTGCAGGTTGGGTTACCAAATGTTGGCAAATCAACTTTCTTTAACATAGTAACAAAGTTGTCAATCCCAGCTGAGAACTTCCCTTTCTGCACCATTGAACCAAATGAGGCACGGATATATGTTCCAGATGAACGATTTGACTGGCTTTGCCAGCTTTACAAGCCAAAGAGTGAGGTTCGTTTCTTTTATCTGCTCTACAGTAATCTGCAGCTTTGTGGCTTATGTTTCAGATGTATAGTGACTGTTGATATTCTATGCAGGTATCTGCATATCTGGAAATCAATGACATAGCTGGGCTTGTTAGAGGAGCTCATGCAGGGGAGGGTCTGGGCAATGCCTTCTTATCCCACATACGTGCTGTTGATGGAATCTTTCACGTCTTGAGTATGTTTCTATTTTAAAATCTTGAGGATTGTACTATTGAATTATGCTTCATCTTAATAAGGTTCTATTGCTATCCTGTATAATGCATTCATCATGCCTTTATTCTTTAATAGAAGTATAAAAGAACCAAGTTTAGGTTCTTGCATGTTGTATATTCAGCGAGCAGTGGGTCACCATATTGTTTCAGCCTGAAAGTAAAGTTGTCTTATGCATGATTAATAGTAGTGAAGCACTGAAGCAAGTAGCTTTGCATTTGTATCAGTTCTCTATATTTGTAATATCTAATCACAATGTTATGCACATAATGGCAGTTGAGCATTACTTGTTCACAATGTTGTGCACATCATATCAGTTGAGTATTATATTTGTTTTGCTTCCCCCTCCTTTTCTGGCTCTCTAGTGATACGTATTACCTATTCTTATCGTAATTCCATCTTACATCTTAAAAATGATACTTCATCTGTTCATGTTCCCTTGTCTGTTTTGTCTGGCTGATTTGGATTTGACCTATGATAATTTGTAAATTATTTAGTTATATAACATAAAGATGATATTGTCAGGTTTGTAGTTAAAAGTACTTCACTAATATTCTACATTTAGAGATATTTCCTTTTGTGTTGAACAAAAATTAACGGTTAAACCTCGATGAGTCAAAAGTCAAAACTGACGAGTAAACCTGAATGGATTGAGTAAATAGTTTGGACTTTTTGGTGGGGACCTAAAGACAAGAATAGGTGTTCATGTGATTGCTCCCTCAGAATATATCTTCTTTAGCAAGATCTGTTCACTACACATCTTTTGTTATATCTGCAACTGATTTAGTGTTGAATATGCTTTTCAGGAGCATTTGAAGACAAGGAAATTACTCATATTGATGATACAATAGATCCTGTTCGAGATTTGGAAACTATTAGTGAAGAGCTGAGACTCAAGGTTTTATAGAAGTTTTGCTTGATTTGCACCTCAATGAAAGAATTGTTAAACCTAGTTGTAACAAGGTTCTTTGCGCTTCCTTTTGCAGGATATAGAGTTCGTGGGGAGCAGAATTGAGGAGCTTGAGAAGTCAATGAAGAGGAGCAATGAGAAGCAGCTTAAGATAGAGCACGAATTATGTCAGAGGGTGAGGCACCTGTTACAGCTCTCTAGTTTGCTTCATCTGTCAATCTGATACGTCCTCATATATAATTGAAATTTCTTTACTGGTATATTACTATATTGTCCTTTTGTCGTTTGAGTGATGAGTAATTTAGGTTCAACTTCTCTTTATAACAGGTCATGACCCATCTCCAAGAAGGGAAAGATGTACGTTTAGGAGATTGGAAAAGTGCGGAAATTGAGATCTTGAATACCTTCCAGCTGCTAACGGCTAAGCCAGTTGTCTATTTGGTATGAGTTTCTTTTTTACCCATATGGCCCTTTCTGTCCTGTAGTTTTTCAGGAGCTTCAAATTATTTTTTCATCTGTAAAGTATCCATGCTTCTGCACTTAAGAGTCAGAGTAGAAATTGGTGTCATTTTGGTTTAAAAGAATGGTATCATTTGATTAGTTTCAGGCAACATAGTTGATGTTTGAACCTTAATTAACATTTGCATGTATAAATTGAACGGTATCCCATATTTAAGTTGAATTTTGATCAATGCGACATTAACCCAGCTTTGTTTTTGTTTTCTTGTTCCTTTATTGCTATCCATCTGCTGCTTTTTTAAACATTTATTTTGAGCTACTGCAGAATGTTCTTTAAAAGCGGCCATCTCTCCTTTCAGTATTTATACAACCAATAAGAAGTGTGTGCTTTGTGCATAGCGAAAATTAACTGAAGTTAATTTGATCACAGCAAACACGAGCATCAAAAGCTGTTGCACAATTTCTGCTATAGCATTAGAATAGGTGAAATATTAGTTTCATATGCCAGTTTTGTTTCACTGAAAGGTACTGTAATAGTTGAACCTGTTGTTAAAGTTGCACTTCCTTGCTTGAGCAAGAATGGAAGTAAGGTATGCAAAAAGTGCCAGTAGAGTTCAAGAGAGGGTTGAGAGAAGTAGGAAAAGCCAGGATAGATGCTGAGTGCATATGGATTCTACCCTTTTGGTCCAAAAGGTCCATCAGGATTTGTAATGGGAATAGAGGAGAGGTGGGTGGTAGATTGGGTTGATATTACTTTCATATGATTATTAATCAATTGTTGGGAAGGGAAATGAGATGGAAGGGATAGATCTTATTTAAAAAACTCCTGATGTACCAGACATGAATTTTATCGACCCGGGTTGGCCCACATATGGTTTCTGCACTTGTACATTCTAATTTTTTTTCAAAGAAATCATAGCTCTACAACATGTTAGATTATGTGCACATGCAAAAATTTGTTCAAAAATATGACCAGATGTGCGTTGTAGGTTTTAACTTATATAGCACTATATAGGTTATAATCTCGTCTCTTTTGTGCAGCGTGCAATCGTCATACTTTTTGCATGTGTACATCATCTAACATGTTATAGTGCTTTAATTTAATGTACAAGTGCGCCAAGCCCATATGTGGGTCGGTGGGTGTAGGTGTATAACTCAACGGAAGAGTAAATTACCCTGATGTTCTGCAGTACATAACTTATAGGTGCCCTGCATACAGTATTTCAAATTTAGGTTTATTTATAGCAGGAATACAAGATACATCTTTGATTGTGGGCCCATTCCACATTCAGCCCGAGTAATCAGGTCAAATAGATGTTAATTGCTCCGCTAACCATATAGTCAGCTCATTTAACTGGGTTAATCATATGATTTGACCTTTTATTTTATCAACAATTGATACCTTTTCCTTGTATGTGGCCTTCTGCAAGTAAACTGGAGCTGTATTGTTTAGCCTAGTCTGTTATTTTGTGCAGGTGAACATGAGTGAGAGGGACTACCAGAGGAAAAAGAACAAGTTTCTACCCAAGATACATGCTTGGTAATATTTCGTAATTATATTGCAGTATCGCATGGTCAATCACTAAATAATTGCCTGGTGTTATAGATCATAGTTATGCTACATTGCTATGGGAGCCGTATTTTCCAATTTCCAAAGGGATCCCATGCCACTTTTTTGGCCCATGATTGGTGTATTCCTTTCATTGTGTATGCTCTATCATCTGTCGCAAATAACATATGAACTCATGCCATGGAAAGTGCAGTGTGAACTGCAAATGCTGAATTTGTGTGACACTTCTGTTAATGTACAGCAGGATATGTATGTGAGCACATCGATTCAAGCTTCTACCATGATAGATCTTGTTGCATATGATATTTGGTCCAACTTACCTGTTCAATAGAGCAGTTGTTGATTCCTAAAGTAACAATTTGTTTTATATTCACATATGTTATGACTTAGAAGAAACCGATGCTTTATGCTTAAGATCTATTGATTGTTGTATCTTAGGGTAGAATTGTGTAAATTTTATTAGTCAATTACATATAAGGAGTACCAACAAGTGAAGGCCTGTTAGACGATGAAATATATTGCATTTTCTGAATCATGTTGTAGGCTCTCCTTCATGGTATGAAATTAATTGCAGTGCATGTGACTGATTTTGGTTACACCTGATTACTCTGTACTACATTAGCAGAACCATGAGATGTAATATTTCCTATGAGGGAGTATAAGGCTTTGAGCTAATACCTAACCTTTTTCTTAGGGTGCAAGAACATGGTGGTGAAACTATTATTCCTTTCAGCTGTGCTTTTGAACAGAAACTAGTGGATATGCCGGCAGATGAAGCTGCTAAATATTGCGCTGAGAACCAGATAACAAGGCAAGTTGTGTAGCATTATTATACTTGAGTTGATAATCTCGGGTCAAACATTCAAAATTTATATAACTATCAAGTTGAAATATTTATTTATTTATAACATATATTGCAACTTCTCATTGCATATCATTCAATTTTTTCATTTCATTAATTTGTAACTAATGTTTTCCCTATTGTGAGCAGTTTGATCCCAAAAATCATCAAGACTGGTTTTGCAGCTATTCATCTTATATACTTTTTCACTGCTGGTCCTGATGAGGTACATTTCTTCTGTTTACGTTGTGCTTACCTTGTGCCAGTATTATGTGCTGATTTAACATAATCCATCCGTTACTTCATGTTTCTAAAATCGTGGTACCAGAGCTGCCTGTTTACAATTGTAGTGTGCAAATTGCTCTGTGGTATATTGAATTGTTCAGATGTAGTTGAAGTGAAAACTCATATCTGTTCAACATGTTTCGACTCTTGATTAGGAATTTCTGAATGAAATATACCTGGCATTTTTATGTTGGATTAGTCACAAACCTGAATTCTCTATTCAGGTAAAGTGTTGGCAGATCAGACGTCAAACAAAAGCCCCTCAAGCTGCTGGTACAATTCACACTGATTTTGAAAGAGGCTTCATATGTGCTGAGGTACAATTCACACTGATATTTTTTATATATACTCTT
This sequence comes from Stipa capillata, assembly GCA_019208055.1. Taxonomy (NCBI): domain Eukaryota; kingdom Viridiplantae; phylum Streptophyta; class Magnoliopsida; order Poales; family Poaceae; genus Stipa; species Stipa capillata. The sequence goes on from JAGXJF010002682.1 coordinate 22,530, forward strand.
GATAATTGAACTGAGGTATTCTAAGTAGCTGATCTTAGTTAGTTATTAACTTATTATCATTAAGAGCTGTTGTAAGTTGTGGCATGCATCAGGTTTTTTTATCATTGTGCAGAATTGTTCTCCCCAAGGCACTTGATACTTTATAGACATATTTTTGATCTTGATGTTTATTTAAGCTACTTTCCTATGTTGACTTGATGTAATTCTGTTTCCAATGTTCAAGAAGCTAAACAGTATTCCTTTATCTCGTTCATACCATTTTGATTCTTTTGCTTTGAAATTTTGAAGATGCACATGTTGTTGTTGAGGCCGGTGCGTTGTTTATTTGGCTGTATGCACATTTTAAACCAGATTTTTACATGATTTATATATATCCATGCTCTCGGAATCAGGTAATGAAGTTTGAAGATCTAAAAGAACTGGGAAGTGAATCTGCTGTCAAGGTATGAACGCCCTCATCTATGTCAAAATCTTTTTCAAGTGCCTGTTTTGACCTCTAAAAATCAATGGTGAGTTACACAACCGTTTGTCATGGATTGTAGGCTGCTGGAAAGTACAGGCAGGAAGGGAAGACCTACGTGGTGCAGGATGGGGACATCATCTTCTTTAAGTTCAATGTTTCTGGAGGTGGAAAGAAGTGATAATTTACTGAAAGATGATAGTGTTCGAGAGCGTGCTGCATTTTATCCAAACTTCTGCATTTTTGAGTTCAGTTGGAGGTAGCCAGGTACGGGGTACTGATTGTACGAGGAGGCCATAATTACCAAATGATTGTATAATGAGCCTAGAAAGTATTGTAAGAATTTGTATGGTCCTGGTATCTGCTATGGGCAACTGGGCATACTGTTTGTCTTGCTGGAGAGTTTAGAACCGTAGCTAGAGCTCTTCTGCAAGTATTGAGTAATTTCTTGATGTTATGAAGTCGTGTGTGCCTAGAAATACCTAATTTCCCTGCCTACAGTTCTCGGTTTGATAATGTAAGTTCAATTTCTTGGGAGTTGTTGATTCATAAACCACAGTCGATCGACGAAATCAAGAGCATAGTTCAAATTTATCTGTGCCGCTGCTTTAATGGTATATGCTAGTCGCTGGAATATACCGTTTACTTGGGTATGCTGCATGGTTCAGTATTATTAACTATTTTATCGATTAATTTTTCATAAATTTGGTGTTCCGTTGGTCTATCTGTGTGGCCCCGTCGAAGCTTGACTAATCATGACAGCATGATTATTTTAATAAATTTTCTATGTCCAAAACACAATTACCTCGGTAATATACTCTTACTCATATTAAAAGCTCACGGGTAAAATACATAAATACCTCAGTACATTGAAGAGTATAGATGAATAATATGTTATCATCGAGTCCATAGACATGCTATACTTCGTTATCTTCCACGTTGTTGATCTCTTTTGATATGGAGGACCTATGCCTCGGTAGCGATGTTGTCCGTCGGAAGGAAAATCAGAGGTTATTGAACCAACCTCATTCTAGTATTAATGCCCAGCATAGATGCCGCTATTGTCGTCCAACGATTCGATTCGGTTTGACACAACCCATAATGTGTAAAAGAAATTTGGTGGAGAATTTGCTAGTATTGATGCCAGAGAAGAACAAAGGTAGAACAATTTAATACAGAAAAAGTAGAGTAGATAAACTAAAATTATTCCTTGAAATCAAACGGGTTGCCCACTGGCAAGAGCGTTGGAGAAGAGAGGTGGGACGGCGAAAGCGCGGGTCGAGGGCTAGGGTTTATGGCACCTCCATTGAATTAAGGCAGAAGGACACTAACGGGCCTATCAAAGATCCAGCTAAACGGGACGGGTGTGGGCTTCCTTTGGGCCCGGGCCACTCTATCTTCTGCCTTCTCCTCCATCCTCCGGATCTTTTGAGGCAACGCGCACACGTAGTCGCGCGCGCGCCTCCCCTCGCCGGAGAGCCCCGCCGCGAGCTCCTCCACGTTCCACTGTCGTATCAGGTGCTCCAAGATGCCGCGGTAGTCCGAGGCTGTATACACTCCGGCCTGCTGCGCGGCCGCGGCGTAGTGCGCGAAGAGGTCGGCGTCGCGGCCATCGTTCATGAGCGCGGCCGGCATGGTGATCCGGCGTCGCATCATGTACGCCAGGGCGCGCACGGTGGCGTCCGGGTCCGCCTCGAAGAGCTTCGCCACGACGCGGGTGTAGGCGGCCTCGTGGCGCTTCTCGTCGGCGGCTATGGCGCCGCAGATGCGCGCGAGCGCGGCGTCGCCGTGCGCGCCCACCTGCCGCGCCGTGTTGCCGTGGGCGATGGCCGTGGCGCGCTCCTGGAAGGCGACGTAGATGAAGCCGTGGTAGGAGCTCGCCGGCGCGTGCATGACCATGCCGGACTGTATGAGGCGGTGGACGGTGAGCTCCACCTGGCGCATGTCGAGGCGGCCGGAGAGGTACATGTACCTGCTGAGCACGTCGCCGTGGCGGTTCTCCTCGGCAGACCAGCCGCGGATCCACCGCGCCCAGGCGGTGCCGTCGGCGCCGGTGACGTCGCGCGTCGCCTCGAAGCGGTTCGACATGCTCTGGTACGTCGGCAGCGCCTCCTCCGTCACCATGTTTCCCACCAGGCACACCAGCTGCGCGTCCGGCACCGCAGCCGCCCTCGCGCGGAGCTCCTGGCACGCCGCGTGGAACCCCTCCGCCCCCAGCACTGCCGCGTCCGGGAGCATGTCCGACGGCTGCCACGCCTCGTCCACCGGCTTCAGCAGCGGCAGCACGTGCGCCTCCGCCCACGGCTCCAGATGCTCCAGCACCTCCAGCCTCTCCGGTGCCAGGTACCTCCGCCATTCCTCCTCCTTCTCCTCCTCCGCCCGCCGCCCGGCAACGTCGACGACCATGGCCGTCGCTCCTCCACTCGTCGCAATTCTACACCTCCTGCATGCAACATGCAATTAACGACGTCAACAATCTTGCATGCATGCACGCTACCACATATCCAAAACAAAACCAAAGCTATCGTACTCAATTACCAGGTGCTCATCGTAGCTGTTGCTGATGGTTTGTAGAAATTGTTGTTATTTGGTTTGCATGATGGATACCCAAACCTAGCTAATATCATCGTTGCTGCTGCTGCTGCTGTTGCCGCCATTTTCGTGCGTTATCAGATGATGAACCGAATCAAATGGAAGTACGTAGCCTTGCATATGTATAGAGCTACACTGCCCGCATTTAATTCGCTAGGCCCTGGCTGGTGGCCGGCCACCATGCATCTCTCGGCCCTCAGCTTTATAATTTACAAGCCGTATTTTAATCATGCCTAGGATTTTACTAACACGAAGGCCATATTTCACACGCACGATTTTAGTGATCTTATACGAACATCACGAATCAAACATATATGATCAGAATTTATCAAAAATACAATACAAATAGTTTAATAAGTTCTCATAGCATCATAATACCAACATATAGGTATGAATTAGGCCATATTGACGTGATTTCTTTGCAAATTTGCTGGCTGAGATGTTTGACTGGCCTCAGCGTACAATATATATGAACTGGTAAATTTTCTTTGCAAATTGTTTGTGGGCACTGCTACAAAAAGGACCTTCTCAGCCGGTTAAAAATAGACATCATAGCCTGTTTTGAAAACGACTGTAAACAAATGGAGCTAATAATATTATGCGAACCAACTCTACCAATTTATAACCTCAGCTGGTCAACTGTACCGAATCGACACTGATATTCACAAAAAAAAAGAAATTCACTTCGCTGCTCTCCTCACTCCGCTGTTCTCCTCAGCCGTTGCTCTTCTCGCCGTTGCATCAGACATGGTGGGAGTCCAGCCGTATGGATCCATCAGATCCTCATCATTTGTAAGAAAAAATAGTTTATTTTTAAATAGGGAAACTGACTGCAAATTTTTCTAAAATATCATACCAACTACTCTGCCTGATGGAATTTAACAAATCAAATTTAAACAACATACAGAATAATTTTATAAGAAGGCGGGCATGCAAACATAAGGAGTAATATGTATTTGACCGATGCTTGGGATGGTGGTGACTATCTCGCCGAGCTTGAGCTTGTAGAGGATGGTGGTTTTCTCGGTGGCGTCAAGACAGACCATGAGGATCCGCATCTCCTTCTTGGCAAAGAGGCGGCTGGAGAGCTTCCCGAACGTGAACCCCATCTCGCCCTACCACTCTTCTTCCGCTCACCTGCAATTCGCAAAAACCATTCCTCGTTCAGATCTCCACCGTGAGATCAAACCCCCAAACACCAAACAGATCACGACGAATCCATGCCATCATGAAACACAAATCTACACCAAGTGTTGGGTAGATCCGCTAATGGGAACAGAGCACCTAGCTGGAGATCTATGAACCTATGTCGATGGGAAGCTGATGCAGAAATCGGTGGGCAGAAGAAGAAGAAAAATCGCTGGGAGATCGGGATCCGTAGAGGAGGAGAGGGGGAAGGAGAAAGGGATCCATCACCTGCTAGCTCTGGCGAAGATGCGATCATGGGAGGAGATTTGGGGGATTCAGTTTGGTTTGCGAGGTGGGGAAGGAGGAGTGGAGGGGATCTGGAGAAAAGGGATGAGGAGAGGGAGAAGGGATGAGAGGCACGCGCGCGGATCTGGAGAAAGGGGATGAGGGGAGAGAGAAGGGTGGCTGGATTGGATCGAGAAGGCCTAGGAGATGAGGTGCACGGTTGGGTTTGGTACTCTTGGGCCTTGATTAAAATATCTCTGTCGGTTTTAGACAAAACAGACTGAAATATTTACAATATTTTAGTGGGTTCTTTTTTTGAACTGACCGAGATATTTTTTAGTATGTTTTTTTTTAAAACCGACTGAGATAGATAATTGTTTTAATCGGCTTATTTTTGAACTAACTGAGATTTTTCTAATGCAGTTGGTCTTACCAAAACAGCTTGAGACGAGGGGTATTTTTATAGTAGTGGGTTCCCTGGCCTCATGGCCCACGCTGGATCCGCACATGCCGCCTATGTCCTCGTTTGAAGCACTTATCCAGTTACCTATTGCTCTTGGTCACCACTTGTTCTATTAACTTGAAAGATGACAACATTAATCGTTAGAAAGTTGCACACTTAGTGCTATACAAAGAAGCAAACCCAAGCATGTATATTCTGCTACCGAAACAACATAAAGAAGACTGACAAGCCACACTAAACACAGGTGCGCACAGGAAGAAGAGACGAAGCCGACGCCGAGCTACTCCAACATCGACAGCAAGCCGCAGAACACTGAAATGAATTGCCACCAGGAAGCCCGGCTTGCGGAATTTGTGCTGAACGTTAGTGATCCAACGTCTCCGAATTTGTGCTGAATTTGGCTATCTGGTTGTCGCCCTTGCCGACGCTGTGCGTCTACTCTCCCTCAGGGGAAAGAAGCCCTAGAGGAGAGATGATTGCTGCTGGAGAATGAGGACAACCAAGAGAGGAGCTATCGGTGATTATCACTCTCTTTCCATCATAAATTCATATGGAAGTTAAAACTTTCGTTAAAGATAAAATGTTTCTATCTTTGTCGTAGGGTCATATTGACTAAAAATAATTTAGCCAAAATAAAGTAAACGGGTAGCAAGCAATGTGCATTTTGTGATAAGGATGAAACAATTTGACATCTTTTTTCGACTGTCATTTTACAAGTCTAGTGTGGCAAACTGTCTATGTGACGTTCAATCTCTCTCCACACCGTAGCATTTCTAATATGTTTGGATATTGGTTAATGGGCTTGGATAAATAAATATGCGCTCAAATTTTAGTTAGAGTTTATGCTTTATATTGGTCCATGTGGCTTACTACGAATGATGTGACATTTAATAAAAATAGTTATTAATTTTTTGTAGGTTATTTATGGTTACCAGCTGCTCCATACATGGTTCTTACTGCAGCGGTCGGAGGGGCATGATTTTTTAGCTATAAGGTGCAGTTAATTGAAGATGATAGCGTTGATTTTGTTTGCGCAGCATGTATGGCACTTTTTTAAAACAAAATAAGGCCATATAGAGAGGCCGGAGTCCAACCTCTTTTATCTAGAACTACTGCGTGTGAATATTCGCTCAGAACTAAGGAGAAACACGGAAGATTACCATCCACGGTGTGCCCGCGAGAAGTGATGGTAAGGAATTAAGTTTCTTTTTCCCCTTTGGCCTGCTAGCGTCAATGCTAGCTAACCACTGCAGCCATCAAAGCGAAGAAAAAGGGGCTGGAATTGATGCGAGTGCAGTGAGACTGGAATTAATGCGAGTGCAGTGAGAAAAAGGAAACTAATATTGCCGTGGAAAGACAAGACATCGGTAATCTGATCCGGTGGATCTGGCGTTAAAACGTACTTTTTCGAATTTAAAATTTAATTTTGATTAATAATTAAACTAATAACTTTTTAGTTATATGGTATGAAAGTGGTATCATTAGATTTATATTCAAATATATTTTCAAATGGTATCACTTTTGTATTATATAATTTGATATTATTAGTTTAGTTGTTGGTTAAAGTTAAACCTTAAATTCTGTGTACGTCTTACCTTTGTGGACGGAGGGAGTAATATTCAACTATCGCAATACTACTTTTTACATATGCAATATAAAATTATATTATAAAAATAATAATTTTTAAGATGTTTCCATGTAACAAGTTTTATGCGATAAAAATATATATTTCATATAATGAAAACTCGTCATATAAAAAACTATGATAGGATTAGAGTATAACATCTCCCTGTTACCATTCACCTATGTACAAACCAGAGGTAAGAAGCGTTTTTGACTCGCTATTGCATCGATGCTATTAGGGATGGCAATCAGGTGGGTCTCTCTGGTAGGACTTTTTGGGACCTACTATTCATATCCACGACCTTACTGTCTACCCACACATGAAAGTACTTTGTGGGCACAAAAGCGAGCCTATGCCCAAATCCAATAGATGCCCAATGCTCGACGGGTACCTTGGGTTCAACACAAATTTCAGAAGCAATAAAAAAATCAACTAATGTAATGACAATATAATTGATAATACTTCATCTTGGATTTAGAATCATCTCAAAAGTCACGAAGCCACACAGCCAGCAACACAACGTAATGATATTACTTAGTCTTATTACATCACAATAATGGAACATATTGGCACACATATTTTGGATTTTTTAGGTACCACGGATAAATCTTGGCGTCCATGCCCGACCGATGATCTTATCGGGTAACCACCCGCGAAACCCAAGAGTCTAAGAAGTGTCATACACACTACTACAGAAACCTATATCCAAGATCAGGATCACCGACGAGTAGGGCCAGCCTGTCACTATTTGTAAGCCGTCACTGACGGGTTGTCCAGCTACCCATCACTGATGACTTGACCAGGTCATCAAGGTCCAATCGGAAGAAGTCATCAGTGACGGGTTACAGATAGGCCTGTCACTGATGAGTCATCATTGACGGGTCACTAAGCCACCCGCCACCGATGAAGGGCAGTCATTAGTGATGGGCTACCTTCTAGCCCGTCAGTGTTGTCATCAGTGACGGTTGTAACTGAGCCCATCTGCGCGGGAATACAAGGAGTCGTGGCATCACTAACAGGTTGTAGGTGAGCCTGTCTGAAAGAGTCAATGAGTAGTACCGAGGAGTCCAATTTATTAGCGCGTGAATACGAGAAATTATGAATGCGTACACACTGGACTGAATTCCCTAATTCCCTATATAAAGGAAGCACCTCCCGCGCCCAATCTCCCATCCATCTCAAGCTCCTTGCGTCTAACCTCTTCTCATTCTTCCTATACTCGATCAATCGACCTCAACACTTCGCACACGCGAAGATGGCCACCGGAAGCTCCTAAGTCCTGAGATACAACTTGCACGGGTCATCATGGATTCCCTGGGCTTCTATGCCTATGGGGTGACCAACGACATCCTGCTCCTAGCCCTCGTGAATCCGGTCGGCGAGCACTCCGACAGTTTTGTCATCAAGAATGTGCTGCATAAGAAGTTCCCTCGCGGGATCTTCTAGGTGGTTGATCACCACGATACGGGGAAGTACCTTGTCCGTAGCAATCAAATCCCCTATGTTCGTCAACTCCATGCAAAGTTCATCAAGTGCGGCGAAGAACGAGTTAGCTTCTAGAGAGTTAATTCGGTCACCTAGCTTGAGTCGGATGCTCTTGATCAAGATGTTGAGCTAGAGGAGTTCTGACCAAGAGGAGTATTTCTTTTTTAATCTTTTTTAGTTATGAAATATTTTAATTCCAACATTTTTATTATGAAATGTAATTCACATCTTTGTAAATTACGAACTACGTACATTATATATATTACCTACCATGTATGAGAGAGGATTGCGCCAAAATATTCTTATCTCCATGAGTATGTTTACATTTGTGAAATACTATCCAAGATTGGGATCACTGACGGGTAAGGCTAGCCCGTCACTAATGTCTAGCTACCTGTCAGTGGTCGAGGTTCGACCCCAAGAAGTCATCAATGATGGGTTACAAAGAGGCATGTTAGTGATGAGTCATCAGTGAAGGGTCTCTAGGCTGCTTGTTAGTGACGAGGGGCACTCATCAGTGATGGGCCACCCTAAGGACCATCAGTGTTTTCTTCAGTGATGGGCCCTATGACAGCCCATCAGTGACGTTATTTATCATTACTAACGGGTTGTTTCTTAGCCCGTCTGAAAGGGTCACCACTAACGGTGTAAGTGGCTGACCCATCAGTGATGACGTGGAAACCATATATTAGTAGCATGCCTCCGTCCACTCCATTAGGGTTTCTAGTTCTTTTTTTCCTGTTGGTGATTGCTGCCTGAGAGTGGCGATTTGGGGTGATTTGGTGAGAGAAGAGCAAGGATTTAGAAAGGTCTTTTTAGATCTTTGAGTTGGAGGTGATCTAAGGTTAATAATTTTCTCTCTAGCTAGTTGTAAATACTCAATTTGTAGATGTAGTTAATTTTGCACTCTCTCACTATTGTAGACCCAAGTGGTGAAAGGAGAGGGATGGATTTAATTTTGTTAAGTTGGTATTATCTAAGGTTAGTAATTTATCTAATTATAACTAGCTTTAGCATATACATGCTCATGATTGTAGATTCAAGTAATAAATTCATGTCGTATGCTTTAGTGTAGGATCTATGGATGGGTCGATGGATCGAACTTGGATGATGGGATGAATCATGTGAGTCGAGAGTACATATATGCTTTGTCTGGGTTTATTAGAGTCACCCGAGAAGATATGTTGAGGAAAAAAAAGAATCAACTGTGTTGCCCATGTTGTAGATGTAAAAATGAGGAGATGGTGCAGACGACAAATGATTTGCAGTCCCACTTGATTGTAAAGGGTTTCATGGATGATTATACATTTTGGACATGTCAGAGTGAAGAGCTAGAAGTCTACGTCGATGAAGAGCTAGAATTGAATGTTGGACATGTCGAGGCAGAAAAGTCAATTCTGAATCGTCCGATTAGTATTTGGGTCAAATGTTGCATGACGCAGAAGGGACGAACCTTGATGGAAGAGAGTACGATAAGTTCTCGGGCTTGTTGGAAGACTCGGAGAGATCCTTGTTTCCAGGATGCAAAACGAAGTACATGCGATTGACTACCGTGCTTGAACTTCTCAAGGTCAAGGCAAGCAATAATTGGTCTGAAGGAAGCTTCAAAAAGTTGTTACGTCTCATGGTGGACATTCTTTTGGAGAAAAACTTGATGCCGACATGGAAGTAGAAAAAATATATGCATGTCGAAATGACTGCATCCTATACTGCAAAGAGTATGTAGACTTGCACAGATGTCTAGTGTACAAGACATCCTGATACAAGTGTCATAATAATAATCAAGATTATGGGAGTGATGATGATGAGGTGAAGGGACTCCTTCTAAGGTGGCTTGGTATCTTCCTATCATTTCTTGTTTGAAATGTTTGTTTGTTAACAAAAAGGAGGCAAAATTGATGCATTGGCACTTAGAGAGGCGTAAGGACGATGGAATAATGAGACACCCTACTAATGCGTTCCAGTGGAGAAATGTCGATAATGTATTCCCAAGATTTGGTCAAGAGCTGAGGAACATAAGGTTTGGAATTAGTACGGACGGGATCAACCCATTTAGTAACATGAGTAGCCGACACAACACATAACCCGTGCTTCTCTTTATCGACAACCTTCCTCCTTGGTTGTGTATGAAGTGAAAGTATATTATTCTCTCGATACTCATTCAAGGGCCTGGGCAAATTGGAAATGATTTTGATGTGTATCTACAACTACTGAAGGAAGGTCTAGAGAAACTTTGGCAAGAAGGGGTAGAGGTCTGAGACGCATACAAAAGAGAGAACTTCAATCTACACGCCTTGTTGTATATAACTATCAATGATTATCCCACATGTGGCAACTCATCCAGAGAAAGTGTAAAAGGAAACAACAGATGTGTCCAGTGCATAGATGAAAGAGCGAGTCAGTAGTTGAGCCACTCGCGCAAAACCATGTACATGCATCAAAACCATGTACATGCATCACCGTAGGTTCTTGCCCAAAGATCACCCGTACCAGAGGTAGAAGAAATAGTTCAACAAAGAGAAGGAGAAAGGTTCATGCCCGAAGCAAAAAACCAGGAAAGATATCTATGATATGGTCAAAGATATCAATGTTGTGTTTGGAAAGGGACAAAAGCTGAGGAAATTCGTCTGGAAAAAGAGATCAATATTTTGAAAGTTGCCTTATTGGAAGGTGTCAAATCTCCGTCACAGCATCGATGTCATGCACGTAAAGAAGAGTATGTGTGATAGCTTGATTAGTTTCTTACTCAACATTCCAGAAAAGACAAAGGATGGTGTGAAGACACGGGTTGACATGCAGGATATGAGAATTAGACCTAAGTTAGCATCGAGAGAACCCGTGAAAGGCCAAAAATTCCTCCTCCCTACTTGCTACACTCTATCGAAGGCCGAGAGACGGTAATAATGTGAGTGTCTTTATGGTGTAAAAGTTCCATCTGGTTACTCCGCCCACATAAAAAACTTGTTTCCATGAAAGACTTGAGATTAATTGGCATGAAGTCCCATGATGACAAAGTCACCATGGACGGGCCACAACCCTCGTCTGTCACTGATGACTTACCTATATAGGGTATAGGTGTGGGACTTGGCTTTTGCCTCCCGCTCATTCACCCGAAAACCTAAGCGCCGCCCACTCCTTGAGTGCCATTGTCGCTTCCCCTCCCTGAGTGCAGCTGCAGCGTACCCTCCACGAGGACTCAATGACCACGCAACCACCTACTAGGCAGTCGTGGGTACACTCACAAGAAGGCCGATTGGGAGATGGAGGACACCGCACTACGAGAGGCTAGGTTACCAGTTCCTTCGAAGATATTGAGGGTCATGACTGATACTGGATTAGGACTGACTCGAAGCCTAACCAGGCTACAGGGTCCGCCACATTCCCAACCCTGAAGTTGAGGATCTGTCCCGTTGTTTGGTACGACATCAAACCACCCTATGTCTCTTGTAATTAAAACCATTACTTCATGGACATTGAATTATATAACTTCTAGACTATGTCCAGAGTGAGAGGTGGAGAGATAACCTCACAAGGTGCCTAGGAAACCAGGAGAAAATCAGGTCGTACGTGAGGCCTAGGGGTTTCTATTCCTTGGAGTGAAGGATTCCCCTAATCCAAAGAGAAGGGCCGTTGTAGGAAGAGAACCAAGCAAGAAGAGTTAGCAGAACAGGTAAGGAAGGTGTGTCGAGAGGAGGTGACACATCAGATGAGAGAGGAAGTCAGAGAGGAGGTACACAAGGAGATGTTCCCGTATTTGGCAGCACTGCTGCCCTTACCTCCTGTTCGGGCTGAAGGTAGCCCTGCCAACATATGGAGTAGTTACACGTCCGTCAATCATACTTTCGAGGGGACAATAGGATCACATCCTCTTGACAACATCAATATAAGTTTGATTAGTTACATGAATGCTGCGTATACAGCTTATTGGACGTCTAAGACAAATAATCTTTGTTCTGCAGACACCAAGGAAGTGCAAAATCGCAATAGCTCTACCCGGTGCTATTCTTGTGGTTGTTGTGCATGGGAGAGTGTTTCCATCTACTCTAGTGGCACATGTGCACAACATGATCATGCCATGGAACATGGCATGGTGTCAGGTCAATTATGTGTAGTCGGTGTACGTCAATGTGAAGGTCCTCGTGCCCTCAAAGGAGATTTCATCATGGTAGGAGAGGCCATTGGCTATTTCATCCAGTGGCCGAAGATGGACACTTTGATGGAAGCTAGCATTCCGTCTCATCATGTTTTCTGATCCAAGCTAGTACTCCATCATTCCATTCACCGACGGGCTTGATCACTACGAGGCTGTCATTTTTGTTGAGCCATGATGCTTTGGAGGAGGAGCCTGCGCCCCCATTTTGCAGGCCGCTTTGGAGGAGGAGCTCGTGGCCTCGCAGAAGGAGGCCACGTTGGAGGAGCCAGTGCCCTCGCAGAAGGAGGCTGCTTTGGAAGAGCCCGCGCCGAAGGATACCTAAGAGCTTTGAACACAACATAGCGAGTTGACTCTAGTGAAGGAGAAACATCAAAATAAACCATGACAGTGACGCAGCAAAAAGGGGGATCAAAGTGTTACTAGAGCCTTATCATTTTCAGAAAAAAATTGTGAGCAACACCGCCAATCAGTATTACCCCTGCCCCTCTGGCTCGACGTTATGTTCTCAGTCAACCATTGGTCACAACCAGGAATTGCGAAGTCTTTCTAATGGAGCCAGACGTTTGCATGACTACTACATGGCACAGTCCAATAAGCCAAAACTAGATCCAAAGAAGAGTATTGAAGTCATAGTGCCAGATGGCTGGCATATTTTTAAAGAATTTGGATCAAATCACTTCTTCATCGGTTTTGATGACTTGTTCAATGTATTCAACCTCGACTGTCTTGACAATACACTTATGAGATGTTGGACTCTTTATATGATCCAAGAGGTGAGGTGCATGAATAGGAACCTTGGACTGGTTGGTCCTTGTCTAATGTACTATCTAATCATGAAAGACCATCCAGAAATGATCACATAGTTTCTCACAGAGTCGTGGCTCGCCCAAGGGGACAAGGAGTGCATACTCTTTGCCTGCAACCCAGGGTAAGTTCTTTAGTACTGTCTAACTATTATATTTTTGCACTTAGGTCTATAGATCTATTTAATGACCATGATGGTGTGTACGCAGCAACCACTGGATCCTTGTGGTTTTCTTTGTACCTTGGATAGAGGTCTTCTACCTTGATTCCTTGCCAAACAAACGTGACCTCTCGGCGCTTTAGATATGCATTGGTTGTGCTTTCATCGAGTATATTGCAAAAGGAGGGCGTAGCAAGCCGAGATTGGCCAAGAAGCTCACCCACAAATTTGACCTTCCCTGCAAACACCAATCCCAAGGATCCAACACATGTGGATTCTACATTTGTGTGCACATGGAGGCGATAGTCGATAGGCAAACCTTAGAAGGAAAGGTATGCCATCTATGAGCATTATCAACTAGCCTTAGTTATGTTTATTTTGCATAAAATTAAAGTTATTCTATTTATAGGATTTCAAGATCGAAACAAAACTGGTCGACAGAAAGGAGCTATGCCGGATAAGGGGGGGGGTTCTTTGCTTATTTCTTCAATGCTAATGTAATAAGCCCCACAGGTGATTTCAACACCGACGCGCCTGATCTATTGTAAAGTAGTAATTTGTAAACTAAATTCAGATCTGTTTTGAACAATTTGAATTTTTCTAATGCAATATGATTAGGTGATAGTTTGTGATGGTTTTATATGTTCTTTGATGTGATTGTATTAATATGTGATGTGATGATGGTTGTTTATGTGATGTTATCTGTTGTTTCTACGGGCATGTGAAAGGATCAAGGCTATCAACTAGCAGGGGGTGAATAGACGTTTCAGAGGGCATGTGAAACATGCTCTTCTCTCAAGAGGCTTGCCGATGCAAAGCCTCCCTTCTCTTGTGGCACCTATTCACCTTGTGGTAGACGAGCTTCATACCCTCACAAACTTGGTGGGATGCTTCACACTTCTTTTTGAAGGCTCCCAATGACTCCTAACCATCTAGGAGATGCTAAATCACCAAGAGCAACGAACTTTGATCAAGACGGCCTGGAGATGAACTCTTGCTTGATGCCCAATCTATGGCTCAACCTCTCTCTCTCTCTCTCAAAGAATTCCAACAAGGATTAGATCTTTGGCTTGAGGAATTAGGGCTTGAAGGATCCAAAGAGTTACATACGCAAAGAGGCTTGGGGGTATATATAACCATTCCCTCAAAAAACTAGTTGTGATGCAAAAAAAACAGAAAAGTCAGACCTTTCGACTTTGAACTCGGAGGTTCCGACATTTTGAAACCAACAACTATTTTGCTGTCCAAAAACAGATCTTGGAACATCCAGCAATATCCTAGAGGTTCTGACTTTCAGAGCACAATGGACATAAGCCCATGTCGGAGGTTCTGACATGGAACTCAGACCTTCCGGATATAAGGTTGCCTTAGCAAGACAACACTAGAACATACATCCGAAGGCTCGGACATGCACTTGGAACTTCGGAGATTTGAAAATACTTAAGGGACAATTCATAGAATAGAAACTCGGATGTTCCGGAAACAATCTTGGACACTCTAAGATTTCAAGGAGAAGTTCATCACAAAGACTCGGAGCATCCGGGAAACTTCCAGAGGCTCCGACTTTTGAACACATAGGACTTTAGTGGTTATAAAACCAAAACTAGGAGGGTTCGGAAACAAACTCAGATGTTCTGAGATTTCAAAGGAGAGTCCAAAGCAGTGATACGGAGCGTAAGGATAACTTCCGGTTACTCCGACATTGGAGCACACTGGACTTAGATAATTCTAAACCTAAACTTGGAGGCTCCTGAAAAATCTCGGATCTTTCGAATTTTAGAAATCCGGACAAGAAGGGCAAGTCAAAAGCTTCGAGTTTCATGATTCTACACACAGAACTGGATTTCGGAAGCTCCGGGATTGATCTCAGAGGTTCTGAATTTTATTGAAAATGTGTGTAGAAGTGTTTCAAAGGCCTTTTTGAATTTAGAAATTGATTCCTATTTGAGCATTTAGCAAGGTACTTTCACCAGCTACTTAATCTCAATCATCTTAATAGTACAGCTCGCCCTAGACTCAATGTGACTCAATGAATCACCAAAAGAGCTAGAAAAATATCCTTAATCTCTAATTTCTTCAAGCCTTCCTCCATAGGAACTTTTTAGGGGTCACCAAAGCTAGCTAAAGCACTCCTTCATGGAAATAATAACCTAATCACACGTGATGCACACATCAGTTCCTTAATCATTTTGTCATTAATCACCAAAACTCACTTAGGGGGATCCAGATGCACTTTCAGGATGGCTAGCAAATCCTAAGGCTAGCCAAAAAATAGAAAAAACTTTGCCTGGTGTAAGAAATCATCACAGACGGGTTGCTCTATGCATGCGTCACTAATGATATGTCATCGTTGAAGGTCATGGTAGGTGTCCGTCCCTGATGAGATATCATCAGGGACGGATTATGATATCCACCCGTCACTGATGACAAATCATCAGGGACAGGTTATGTTAGCCACCCGTCACTGATGACAATGTCAACAGGGACGTTTTATGATAGCCACCCGTCACTGATGACAATGTCAACATTGACAGGCGTCCACAACTACCCATCAGTGATGTAGTGTTAGTGGCAGGTAATTTACGCACCCAAAATCCATCAATGATGTGGGATTTTACCTGTCAGTGATGTAGGTTTCTGTATTAGTGACACACCCTTATCGAGTTGGGTACTCATGGGTATGGAAACTTATGGATAAAACTGTCATTCCTGGTTGCTACTTACCTGTAGTTGTACACATATGCAATTGGCTCAAAGTAGTTGCATTGTTGTCATCCCCATTAGATTCTATTTGTCTTTTTAGATCCTAATATATTATTGGGAATGAGAGGAAGGGATGAGGGCGATGCGAGACGGTGATGAAGTGTTCAAAATACACTTGATACTACAAAAACCTAATTTTGGTGGGCTCTCGTAACATCTTGCTTTTTGAGGGCTTTAATTTTTTTAAGATCAAGGAAATTACATTTTATTTTCTAAAGCTTTGATTATTTTTGTAGGCTTTTGTGCAAATTGATTCAAATGGTTTGAATTAATTTTGAGTGACAAAAGAGAAGAGATATTAATCTTTTATGCACCTTTTATTCTTGTAAAATTTCTTTTTTGTGTCTTTCAAGACACTTTGTATTTAAATTTGAATTATGCAAATTTCCTCAAAACTTGTTTGCTTTTAGTTGAATTTGAATCCCTTTTCAATTTCAGTTTTGGAATTAAATCCAAAACACTTTCTCCTTTTGACCTGGGCAGAAACCCCCTCTCTCAGCCCGCCTCTTCTGTCTCTCCCCTGGGCTGCAGCCCGCTCCCTCACTAACCCCCCGCAGCGCATTGTTAGGCCAAGCCCAACGGTGGCATTCTGCGCGCGCTCCACTTGGTGCCGGCTGTCAAATCTCCACCCGACGGTCCCCACGTCGTGTACCTATTCAGATTTAAGTGATCTAATCCTCTTATTTTCCCGATCTGACAGCTCCAGTGCTCACCTCGTCTTTTCTCTCTCTTTCTTTTCTCTCACCGACCGATGGGCCTGCCTGTCATATGTTTCTCCTAGCTCCGGTCGGTTTGGAGGCCGACTTGGGCTACTCCTGTGCGCGCCATTTTCTTCGCGCCCAAGCAATGGGGGAGTCCCCCATCCCCATGGGACCTCGAGTCCATGTGGATCATGCTCGCGGATTGCCCCATTAGAATCCATACCAAAACCCACCACCAGCAAGGGTTCTTGATCTCCTCTCTGCCACCTATTTAAGCCCAACCTCTGATGTCAAAATCCTCAACTCATCATCCTCCGCCAGCGCCACAAGCCTTGAGCCCTAGCTTGCCTTGCATAGGGCGAATATCTCTCGCCTTTGCTACCACTGTCATCACCATTTTCTGTGCCACCACAGCTGAGGTGAGCTTCCCGTCCGATTCCTCCCTCCCATCCGCCTTATCCCCACCCCACCGACCTCCTAGACAAGGGTCCGCAGCCCCTCACGCTCCCCGGCCACAACTGCCGTGACGCGACGTCACCACCTGTGTCACTTCTCGCCGTCTGCATGCGCCCAAGGGCTGCCGAGCCTCGCCACCGGCGTCATGGAGTCCGCCCCCAACCCTAGTATCGTGCAACTCTGCTCACCTAGGCCTGGGAACAGCCACCGTGCCACCATGCCATGGTCCCACCACCAGCCATGGTTGCCGCCCATGGTACCCTTGTTTTTTGGCAAGCCTTCGTCCTTCAGATCAACCAGTGGGATTAGCTTAAGTAAACCTAACCCTAAGCCTCATCTAGCCTCGTCTCTACTCATCTTCAATCATGCTATCTCCACCTTTGGACTCGGAGCCCTTTCTCGATCTTGCTATCCTCCATACTCTCTTTAATTTTGGTTTTAACATTCATTTTTTATTTGTTGTTGTGGTATTTATTGTTTCGCATTTGGAAATCGCTCGGCGAGTAGGGAGTGACGGAACCGAGCAGGGACAAGATCCAGAAGCAAAAGAAGGAGGCTACAACAAGGAAGGCATCCCCCCTTATTCTGATCATGTTGATCTTATATTTGCAAAATCATTATATTTTGTGTCATTTATAAATATGCATGTTGTTCTATATTTAACAAATGCTTTAGCGTCAGTTCCAAAGTAAACTATATAAATTCATGTTGCCATGCCATGTTTTATCTAAAGTAGTTAATCATTTATTATTAGAAGCAGAAATTCTTAGCCATTCAAGATCAGTAAAAATCCTTGTTTTGTGCCTCGCCAAAGGTTTACATGTGTCATGAATCATGTTTGTTATCACAAGGTGATATGTTGGGCTCGTTGAGCATTTACCTCCACTTCTACTTCTATCTAGAAATCTACTCTAGGTGAAACTTACCAGGAAGGTGTAGACGACAAATGGATTGTTGTGGTGGGAACTACGTGTGTTGTTATTCGAATGGTTGGTGTTAGCGTCGCCTAAACCATAAGAACTGAATTGTGAACTTATGAAATGATGAACCAAGTGCAACCACAAGACTGTTATGGGCATAACTTGGCCAAATAATTTGTTGCAAGTTAGGGTGACATTACGGAGGGGAACGGAGCTAGGGATACGCCTGGTGCAACTTAGTGATAGCTATCTTAGAGTTGACCTGGTAGGTAATGTCAACTAGAAGTCAATATTGTAAAGGTCTTGTTGTAAGGGCTCATTCACATTCCCTGGAAGAGTGTGAAACCCTGGATTAATCTTACATCTTGTGGATAAAGTGTACCACCTCTACAGAGTGTTAAACTAATGATTAAACTATGTCCACGGACACGGGATGGCATAATATTCTATTTATAATAAAGAATATGTCTTCTTGCTACTTCTTTGCCCTCCTTCTTACTCCCCCTCATATCTCCCTTCTAATGTTTTTCCCTCTATTTAAGCCTTGGTAAGTATAGGTGGTCAGAACCTATCGTCGGGATAGGCTTCGACCTTACTCGACTAGTGTTTGTCGTTGGAACCTTCACCATAATACCTCTATTATTAAAAATTGTTTTGATCTCAAATAATGATTTGATCTCGAACCTGCCTTCGAAACTAATATCATATTTAAACTATAAGTGTCATTTATACAAAAGAGCCATAAAACCTATCACTGTTTAAACCCGCATGTGCAGGTAGGTTTCCCTATAAAGAGGGCACGCTGAGTACGCGAAGTACTCCTCGAGCATGTTTGTTTTGGGCATGTTGAGATAACTTTGAAACTGTGGGAGAAGATTATGGTGATTATTACGACGATGCTGAGGAAAAGGGTTTTCGTTGGATTTCGTCGACTGCATGTGGCTGAGATGGAGATCACTACGCCACCTTTATATTTTCTGCTATGTTCTGAGTTGTAAAGGACATAAGTCCTCAGTACTTTATTAGCCCCATGGCTTATCGTAACAAACATTCTTGTAACAAAACTATGTGATGTGTGTTAAGATATTTTCTTCGTCTGTGTTCATCAGCAAGTCATGGGACCGGTGAAGTATACACAGGGGGGTCTGGGTGTTTACTCTCAGGTTCTCACATCTCCCACCTTTCTCCCACTAAGATATAGTGCCTCTGTACTTAAATCTATTTCGTGTTGGGATGTGTACAATCAACATTTAAATTTTTGACCACTAGTATGTGTAAAAATATATTGACACGCTCCATAAAAATAATATGATTAGATCCATCTTGTAATTTTTTAAGTTGTGCACTTGTTATTATTTTTATAACATATTATAGTGAGAAATTATAATTAAAATCTTATATTAAAGACTAAAAAATAAAAAAATACGCACATTCAAAAACAAAGATATTATATGATAATAATTAGTAGACAACTACTATATCCGATGACCGTATCCGTATATAGATACACCATGACTATCGAGTATTCTACTTACTTGGGATGGAGTATTCCCGGAGAAGGACTCTATGTCGATAAGGAAACCACTTTATGGAAGAATACGCCAGAGCTTACGGGATTGATCTCCAATCCCAAGACTCTCAGAGCGATCATGTGAACGGTGTGAGTCCATGTCCGGACTATCACCTGTGTGCTCCGACCATCCAAACGGCCGACAAACCATGCCGGAAGCTTCTTCCAATGGCCGATCCTTGATGGATCTAGAATACACCTCCAGTGACAATATCCTCGGGAGGTATTCGTGATGGAAAACTGGTCGCACGAGAACGGTGGAGAGGATCCACCTCCGGCAAACCCAGCCTTCACAGGCAGGTAACCCAGGTTCTCGGGAGAAGACCCCAATTCTGCAAGATGCCGATCTATTCAGATGAGGGCTACTAAGTGTCTGTCCAATATCCGAGAACATCTTAGGAAACCTTTGTCGGTCAATCCCACAACCCCCGAAGGGAAGCTATGGATGGATGACATGGAACATCAAATCCTTCGGGCACAAGAGCAAGTAGAATCGTCACACAGAGCGGCCAATGCCCGCAGTACCAAGAAGAGCGTTACCCGCTGTAGCACTTCTCATGACAAGGCTGGCTACGAAAGACGATCACCTCAAGGCGCTAATTGTCTGTGCCGTCCCGTGTACTCGCCATCCTAATAGCCGATCTAGATAGGTAGGTGGACAAACGACGGGACTCGAGAGACCCACCACATTACTCCCCAGATCATAACACTTCTTGGTACCACAGACAAGATCACGGGCGACCACCGTTACTGGATGATAGATCTACTCAGGGGGCTGTCTATGGCTGCTAGGCCTTTTCCACAGATCTACGACGGGTCCACTGGCCATCTCGATTCAAACCAGGAGCGAACGAGAAGTACGATGGCACAACAGATCCAGCCGAGTTCCTACAGATCTACACAACCACTACCGTGTCCACAGGCAGAAATGAGAAGGTTATGGCCAACTATCTCCCAACTGCTCTCAAAGGACCGGCGAGAACTTTGCTTACTAATCTCGCTCGATCTGCTCGTGGGAACAATTATGCAACCAATTCCAGGATAATTTCCAGGGAACTTATGTGCGTCCCAGAAAGCCTGATGACCTCTTCAGACTCTTCCAACAGAAGAAAGAATCTTTGTGAGAGTACACCAAAAGATTTAGCAATGTCCGCAAGACTATACCCAAGATCACCAATCACGAGGTGGTCGAAGCCTTCTTACGGAGTTGCAGAAATCAACCGTGCATCGAGGAGCTCACCATGAAGACCCCGAGAACGGTCAAATAACTAATGGAAGTCTCCAACAAGGCAGCTAACGCCAAAGAGACCCTCCAGTTCATCAGAGAGAGGACGAAGGCATTTAGCGGCCCCAACCGGGATACCACGACAACTCCAAGAAAAACAAATGCAAGAAGAAACCCTCCAAGGAAGGTCACGACAAGAGGCAAAAGATCAGAGAAGTCATGGCAAACCTCCCCAACAAGCGTTCTGGTCCACCTAGGAACAAAGATAAGCCACAAGCGAAGGCAGGGTCCTTAGGCAAGAAGTGGTACGACTTCCACCAGACCAACAAGCGTGACCTTCACCAATGCCGACTCTTCAAGAAGTACGTCCAAGCGGAGGCTGAGAAGTTCAAAGGAAAGGGACCCAAGGTCGCAAACCAAAGTCGAGAAACCAGTTTCAACAACGGATCTTCCGACCAGGTTTCTTTCCAAAGCGAACGAACAAGAATAGACCACATGTTCGGGGGCTCAACGCCTTACGAGTCTAAACAACAATTCAGGACAGTGGCTCGAGAAGTTCTCACTACTATCCCACCAACTTGTCAGACGGTTAAGTGGTCAGAAATCAGGGTCGCCTTTGACCAAACCGATTGCCTCGAGAACCTTGTCCAACCAGGATGATTCCCCATTGTGGTCGAACCAACGATCAACAATTGGAAGGTCTCTCGAGTACTACTAGATGGAGAAAGCTCACTCAGCGTCCTCTTCAGCAACGCGCTAGACTTGATGTAGATCTCTCACTCATCCCTTCAACCAGTCATGCTGGCCTTCCACGGAATCGTGCCTGGATCAACCCTCACGAAGTTCATGGCAGCCGCGCACTACGCATACCAGTGTGTGAAGATTCCGGGCCCCAAAGGTGTAATCATATTTCATGGCCGTCCAAAAAACAGGCCTCCATTGCGATAAGCTTAGTCTAGACCTGGCCAGAGAGCATCACGTTGACAAGGACCACAAGCACTTACGGTCACGACAAGTCTTCTCGCGAAGAGGCTAACCTAACACGAATAGGTTAGTCGCCAAGGATGGTTGGCCCTTCCAAACTTGGAACATCAGGATCTCTATCTATGAGTACTCTACCTAGCATATAGTGAACATCCGAGTCATCAATAACAACCGCCAACATCCTCCCAGAACAAAGCCTCCCTTCCTCCAAATAGCACACGTCCAACGGGATCACCAAGATAAGCCTCACCAGGTACCTCTACCTAGCACGAGCACTTGGGCAAGCTACCACGGAGTCAATAAGGAGTCAAGGCGCCCCGAAAAGAACAACGGACTATGGGAAGAACAGATAATAGCTTAAGTTTACTTTCTTTCAAGTTGTACACAAATACTCAGTTAAATAAAGTTTTCTATTCTTAACTGTCTATCAAAAAAATATTCTCTTTTCTGATAAACAGTTAGGGGCTGGATAGGTACAACAGAACTGAAAAGTTTCCAACAATTCATTTTAGGGAACGCTTGAAAGTTTAGTACTCGAAAAGAGAAGGAAGTCCAAGCTCTAGTCTGGTGGGGAGGAGGAAGATCCCTTAATGTGTCGACGAGTGATAGAAGATCCCTGAATCTTCCACTTGACTTCAACCTAAGACCTGATCGACCAAGATCCTTGACTAGTAGTGAAGTCTTCTGACTCAGATCGAGGAGGAGCCTGAGAGCACGAAGTACAACGGGTTCAACAAAGCCAATCAGTACTTGGTAAAACCTATAAGACACCCTAACTAGTTGTCGTGATTCGGGTAAACGTCACACTTAGGCAAGTTATCAATCACGAAGGACACAAGATCCTACGCCCCTCCACTTGCGAAGAGAAGGAAGATGAAACCACAGTCTCAAAAAGGCAGAGGAAAGTCCCTTACCACGTCTACGAGTGACAAGAGGTCCCAAAACCTTCCACTCGACTTAGACCTAAGGCCCAACTAACTGAACTCTCCGACTGATGGGAAAGTCTCCAACTCGGACTTGTGGGAAGAGGCTGAAGAACGTTAAGTGTCTAGAGTTCCCGATAAGTCCTCAAGTACCAGGTTCCCGACAAAGTACTAGCTATAAATTAAAAGAAAAAAATACACACAAGCACAACACATGTACTGAAAGTTTGCCAAGTCTTTATTCGCAGTGTTACACATTGAGCCTATCAGAAAGACATCAGTAGCCTCATACATAGCCTCCACCAGCTTCTCGGCTTCCCCTGTCTCTGCGCCTGGCAAGTCATCACAAAAGGCACCGATATCCAACTTGAGATGACGGGACTTCTGCAGAGCCAAGGCCATAGACAGAGAATCTTAAACTCCTTGACGGAGCTAGGTGCTAATGTGGCTCCATACGGTGCCATTAATTCATGAGTGCATGGCGTGACTCTCCGCCTCAGGAATGACCACCCCGACATCAGTCAATGCCACCTCGACTAGGCCATACTTGATTTCTTCTTTCAAAGTACCCACCTTGGACTCGCTTCGAGACAGCTTCGACCAGACTTCGACGAGCTCTTTTGTCAGCTGGACCTTGTCTTAGTCCAGCTGAACCTTCTTGGTCTCCAGCTTGGCTGCCCGAGACTTCTCCGCCTTTAGCATAGCCTTGGATTCATCTAAACACTTCCTCAACTCCAGAATCTTCGACTGTGTAGGGGCCGCCGGGGACAGAGCAAGCTAAAAAAGGACAAAGTTAGTCTCTGGTACAAGCAAGTTAATTAGATAACCTTTCTTGTTTTCTTGTTATCTTAAACAGGGGGCCGAGACATGTAGACAAGTCGAGGCCACCCTCGACAAGCTTCACCAACTCCGCCGGTAGTAGGGACTCAGGAGATCCTTCAGCCGACAAGATAGAGGGACTTGGGAGAGATGGAGCAAGTACTTGGGCCAGAGGCGGATCGGACTTCAGAGCCGGGGGCTTCCCGACCACTGCCGGCGTCACATTAGCCGGAGGAGCCTTCTTCGTTGAAGGATGGGATTGCTTCTCCGGGCTAGCAAGCTTAGGTGAACCAAGGATCACCCTGCCAAAAAGATGAACAAGTCATGAAAACCACATATTCCCTACTGGGGAGGAAGTACTCGGAAAAGAGTACTTACCACGGTCACTTCAGTTGCAGTGGAACCTTGTGTTCCGGGAAGGCCAGCCCTCTCTTGAGAGAATTCACCGGCGGAGGAGAGTCCACAACTCGAGACTTCTCTGCAGCAGGCTCCTTCATGACGAGAGGAACCGACTCCTTCAGATGAATCCTTTCTTCTCCCAATACCAAGCGACAACGTCAAAAAGGAGATTCTGCCACCTCAAGACAAGAAAGAATAGAATCCACGGCAAGATAGACAATTTACCTGAGAAAAAGAAGAGAAGAAGGAAGAAGCGAAGGAGGAGTTAGGGCTAGGGGAGCCGTTGAGGGAGTCTTCTTCGGCAGCCCCTTCTCGGGAATGTCCCCAGCACCAGACTCGGGGCTGAGAAGGCGCGTCCAAGACTTTGACTTGGTCGTCGTCCTCGACTCGGGCTCCGGCCTGCTCAGCCTCTAAGTTGGGCGCATTTCGACCAAGCCGCTACACAAAAAGCTTCCCCGCATTAAGCTAAAGTTCATCTAGCACCACTCAAAAGAGTTAAACCCGACAAGGAGCATGGCCCAGTCTTACCGGGGAGAATCATGTTCCTTTCTTCGGGCCCGAGCTTCACGAGCGGAAGTGGCACCACGGTCCTTCCTCACGGAGGAGACGAGTTGAAGAGGTACCTGACCCTCGACTAGAGCTCATCAGGAGTAAGTTCTGTACAAAGCAAATACCCGAGTAGATGAGAAGGCAGACTGCATACTCGGAGAAAAAATCCACAAACAGAAAAGGTTACCCGTGTCAAAATCCCTTGTGGGATCCTTGCCATCCGAGCACCCCCAGGCTGCTGAGATCCTCAATTTAAGAGGACTCAGCCATCGCCGAAGGAAGTCCTCCGCTACATCCAACGCCGACAAGCCTCTCTGACCAAGATCAATGATCTCGCTAGCAAGAGACTTGAGCCGCTCGGTTTGCAACGGCACGTTTGTCCAAGCATCTGTCTAGAAGGTTGCCACATCGCGGTACCCGATCCTAGACGATGGTAGAGGTTGGCAGTAGAACCACTTCAATCGCCAGCCCAACCACGAGGACTTGCTAGCAAAGGGAATGTAGTGCTCCTTCTTCCCTTCCGTCAGTCAAAAACCGGCGGCGCCGACAACCCACCTCATCCTATGTAGGTTGTAGAAGTAGCGCTAGAGGTCCAGGCTCGGGCAGATGTCAAGATACGCCTTGCACAGATGTGCGAAAATGCTCAGCATCAGCACCGAGTTGGGATTGAGATGGATCAACTCAATCTCGTAGAAGTTGAGGATGAGGCGGAAGAAGGCGGGTGGTGGAAGCTGGAATCCACACTTGAAGAAGTCCGAGAAGACGATGGCCCGGGCAGTATTCAGGCTCGGGTTCATCTCCTCGAACGCCGGTTGACATGGGGACCAGAACTCAAGGAAGGATGTACTCCCCCCTCTCGAGCTTCTCAAGAGTGGCGGCGTTGACGTTCGACTTGTCGAAAGCCAGGATCACCACCACCAACGCCGGGTCTTCTGGTGACATCTCAGGATCGTCGGCAGGCTTTAGGGTGCTAGTCGGGATCTTGGAAGAAACCTTCTTCTTGCCCATCTCCGACGATGGAATGCACGAGCAAGAAAAGTGCAACGGGTGGAGGAAGAAGACGAAGATGAAAAAGTCCAGATCAAGACGTGGTGAAAACCCTTGGGTCCCCTAGAAGAAGTTAAAACTCGCACGATCTTGGGTACTCAATCCAACGGCAGCCAAAGCCACGACCCATGGATAACATTCCATCGCAATTAATGCACACAGTAACTTTACGCGCACGATCAGTTGAGGGCACAGGAAATTAGGAGCTAAAGGCACACGACCTATCAGATGTGTCTTAAGTTTCTTACGTCATGACAGCAGTTGTAGAAAAAGAGGGAAATATTCTCACCACTACACGAACTCTCCTCCACGATGGTTCAAATTTTGGAAAACCTGCCGGTTCAGATAAGCATGATTGCAAGAGTCACGGGCATGGCCCTTATGTCCGTTAGACTCCCCCGAAATCCTATTCGAACATGGGACTACTCGAGGGCTTCTAGAAAGCTACTCAAAGACGTTTGGTTCCTGACTAGGAGGATTTGGATAACCAAAAGCTGAAGTGGATGGCTCATCCTACTCGAGGGTTCTTACGACAACATAGAGTAGCATCTTGTCGAATGATTTTCCCACCTGGGTTGATTCCTTTTGATCCGTCTTGGTCTTATTTCACGTACTGATGGGGGGCTTGACGATGACTAGTAGACAACTACTGTGTGCGATGACCGTATCTGTATACAGATACACCACGATTATGGAGTATCTTACTTACCCGGGATGGAGTATTCTCCGAAGAAGGACTCTATGTCGATAATGAAATTACCTGTAGGTATCTGGGACTCTTTAAACTAGGCAGTCAATCCTGACGTTTAAGGAAAGTGGTGTCCTACTCGGAGATGTATCCATATCCCTTACGATATGGTATATCTCTATACAAGGATCCACAGGACCTTCAGAGAAGACATCTGGCTTCAGATTACTAGTCTTTCAAGAGAAGCAAGCTTAGATAGACAAACTTAGAAGATTAATCGTCTTCCGAGCAAGTAGAAGAGAAGATCATCCTCGACAATCACCTTCGACTAGTTGTAGATCTCATCTAGGGCTAGACGCCCCCTAATAGGGTGTAGGGCTATTATCTGAATGGGGCCTAAAACTGTATAAATCGTCTTGCCTATGGCCTGGTCTGTGGGTCATCTTACTCGGAACAATTCCCCTATCTCTTTTCTCTCTCCTCCACGAACTCTTTAAGATCAACGGTTTACCGATCATCCACATTATATTTTTTTTTGGTGTAAATAACATGCATTAGAACGTAACAAGCTTAGAGAGGGGTTATAACTATATGCCCCTCTCTAACCTCTCTAAGCTTGTTAGATACGAGATATTATTAGTATTATTATTTAATGTAGGGAGAGGAACTACGTACTAGAGTCAGAGATAAATTAGTGCTAGTATAATGTGACATAAGTTTGCTTATGTGTAGTATGGTTGTAAACCCGTGGCTTGTGGTTAGAATCGTACGCTCCTTAGAACATGTACAATACTAGATGTAGCTATTTTTCTTATAAATTACAAGAAGGCCTCGTCGTGGTGTCTGTGTAGTCTGTTGTTTTGTTTTTAGTATTGTTGTGTAGCTGTTGATTTTTAACTTGTTCATTCAATTATATTCCCTAGTGGCTTTAAGGGCATTGTTTTCGTTTAAGTTTAGATGTAGGACAAGTTAACGTTGACATGGTTGCTGGTTTTAATGAGGTCATCTCCAGTCTGGAGCCTCGCGTCAAAGATCATCTCTCCGTTATTCGTCTCTACGTTCAGTCTCCTCCCTATCAGAAAGATCCCAATCCACGTAGCATCACAAGATGGCAAGATGGGCAGCCTCGCAATGAATTCCCCGATCAAGGCTCCAGGTTTTCAGCACCGATCAGAAACTTACTGCATGCAAATCAATTAGCTAGTGCAAGCAGTCCTGTCCTGTCCTGTCCTGTCCTGTCCTGTTGACGCTCTTTGCGAGTGAAGTAGATCGACTAAGGAGGCGTCATCTGGGGCTTTCCTTCCTGCTCAATTTACTGAAGAGCAGTACCGTACTATTACTCCTGCCTACTAGCCGTACGACTAATTAAAAGCAGAGCATGTGTCTGCACTGCCTTTCTGTGCCGTTACGATGCGCCAGCGATTCAATTGGAAAACAAAAACTGCTCTCGCTCTTAAAGTGGCATGTTCATTGCCGCTGCGGCGGCCAGCCGAAGGTCAGAGGTGGGAGGGTCGATGGCCGCTGGGAGTAATTGTGACGGAGATGCAGGGCGATCGTAGGCGCTCCCTGTGTGAGACGTCTCTTCAGTGCACCACCGCACTCATTTTAGAAGCTGGCTTTTGTCTTGGGTGTTTTGGACGGCTTTCTCCCCTACCAAGTCAATATTTTCACGGAAGCAGCTGAGGCACTGATTCAGTTGTAGGTTCCTCTTGGACACCCAACGAGCCACCTCTATTCGTAATTTTTCCATCCCAATATACTCCTCAGGCGTTTAAATCCGGGTTGGCTGCCTGCCTCCTGCGGCCGCACCACCGCACCACCGCATTCAAAATCTCAAGTAAATTGAGCAGGAAGGAAAGCCCCAGACGACGACATCTCCTTAGTCTTTCTATTTCTTCTTTGGGGCCGTTGCTGCGTCGACGTAGCTCTGCCATCTAATTCCCCACGGTGTCTTCCCCCCAAATAGTGACGGCGCCTCACGGCATTGTCTATTGGCCACTCTGTCCAACCTAACATTTAGCGAGTCATGGTGTTACTGACCATTATCGCCCATCACTCGCCGTCTAGCCTTCCTCTACAACTGACGGACACTATGACTTCTCGGAGACCAATGGCGTTAGATAAGGACGGAGTCATGATTTAGTCATACGACGGCCAAGAATAGATATTTTTGCAATTATATCATAACATGTACTTCGCGAGTTATGGATAAAACAAATGCGTTGGCTAATTCTCAGTTGCCTGAAATTTTTGTAGATCTCAATCACCCAAAATTGCATGTCAATTAGCCCAAATTGCAGTTCTAAAAATGTGCAATTTTAGGTGAAAGTTACTGTAATTTTTTCTGTAAAATTACACGTCATTTAGCCTAAAATTATAGTTTTGAAGGTGTGCAATTTTAGTGAAAAGTTACTGTAATTTTTAGTTCTTAAAATTATACGTTATTTTAGTGGAGATGAGGGTTGTTAGATTTTGATCCAAAAGCTTAAAAAATGATTGAGAGTTAAGAAAATTTTAGACAACTGAGAATAGATAATCCCTAAAACAAATGGTTTAAAAAAATTTATTCTGTATAGCAGAATAGTTTGAGCAGCGCGTGTACATGCTTCACATTATGAAGGTGCAGCTTGATGCATATT
This sequence comes from Stipa capillata, assembly GCA_019208055.1. Lineage (NCBI taxonomy): Eukaryota > Viridiplantae > Streptophyta > Magnoliopsida > Poales > Poaceae > Stipa > Stipa capillata. The sequence goes on from JAGXJF010002682.1 coordinate 51,367, forward strand.
TGCACTTATCGAGTCAATCATGACACGAAAAACCTAGATATGTGGAAGAAGCACTTGATGAAGCCCTAAAGAATAGAGAGATGGAACATTATGCACTTTTTGGTACTTAGGAACATCATGCACTTATGTCGTACAAATTAGACTTGACAGCGTGAAGTGTTTAATAAAATTAAATTATGGATGCTAAATAACATGAGCTTATGGATATTATTCAACTATTGTACTTTTCATGTTCAGCCCGGTATCAAGTCATCAAGTTATAATCCAATGATTCACTAAAAATATGCTAATGCAAAGAAGTAGTGGCAGACCCAAAATTTTGAGCGAGGGCGGGCCAACTTGACATAAAATTTTTTCTTAGGATAGATCTAGCAGTATAAATATATTTGTGACTATGGTATATGGGCCACCATGAATTTTTAGGGCGTGCCTAGCCCCATCCTAGCCACCCGTTGGGTCGCCACAGCATAGAAGTCAGCATGAATAGTAGGGGGGATGGGAGTTGTGAAAGATTGCGAGGAGTAGTGGAAATTACAGTAAGTGCCTATTTAGATTATACGAACAAAAAATATAGGAATAGAAAAAATACAGGAATTTGATAGGAATGTAAGTACAGAATAGATGATTGCAAAACACAAGAAAATTATGGAAATAATTGTTTGCATAGAATATGGGAAAAACATATTTATCCTACATGAATGAGTAAAAAAAAGATGTTGAAGTGAATGTTAAAGTTTCTATAATATTAAGCTCATAGAAAAGCAATCAACAGGAATTTGGTAGTTTCAAGAATAAGCAATGCATACTTGAAAATATTCTAGAAGATTGGTGAGTTTCTCATGAACATTTAGATATTTTACCATGAAAGATATTAGAGATAAATCTTTATGTCAAAGTGAGAAGCTTCTAGAAAACTTTGGAGTATCTCAAGAGAAAGATATTTGAGAAGAAGATACTAAAAGAAATCATGGATAATTAGGGTGAAAATATTTAGAGAGAACACTAGAATTATGGAGAATTCTAGAAGAAAATATTTAGGTATGTAGAAAAGTTATGAAGTAAGAAATATCTAGGAGATGAATAATGTTGTAGAGAATTTTAGAGAGAAGATATTTCTAGAAAGTTTTCTAAAGTTGTATTGTAGGGTTTGTATTATGCCACATGGCAACAATCCAACAGTCTTGTAAAACTATAAAAAGGGGTGCATCCCTCGCTCCATGTAACCAAAAAAGGGAAAAAGTGCCACCATGAGCATATGAGAGAGTGGTGTATGAGTGACATTAGGAGAAGTGGTAAAATAGTCACTAGAGAGTTGTATCAGAGTTTTAATAGTGAATAAGAGAGTTCTCTTGTGTAAGCGTAGTCTTTCCGGTAGACCACGTACTTCTAATACTTAGTGCTTATTGAGTTGTGATTCGACGTGAGTGGCTCGGTCGCTCGAAATCACAATGGTGCTTTACCGTGAGTGGCGCAAAAAATCTGCGGTTCCTAAAGGAATAGGTAACAAAGCGACTTTGCCGCCTACTGCTACTAACTCGCCACCTCCCCACGTTAAGCTAGTACTTGTTGTTGCACCAGGAGCTGTTACACCAGGCGCGTTAGCATGGATACCAAGGACGCCCTCGGCGTCCAGGGGTCACGGACCGACCATAGACCCTGTTCAATAAGTGGAACACATTAGCCGTCCGCTCTCTCCGGTTGGGCAGTAAGGGTCGGAGAAGGGCAATCACTTGTTCTTAAAACCAGCATTCTTAAGTTTAAGATCAAAGAGTCTGGCGGAAAAAGGGGAGAGCTCCCCGTTCCTAGTTCTCCTGTAGCTGGATTTTAACGTTAATGGCGAGGTTCAAAAGAGGAAAGGCTTGCGGTGGATACCTAGGCACCCAGAGACGAGGAAGGGCGTAGCAAGCGATGAAATGCTTCAGGGAGTTGAAAATAAGCATAGATCCGGAGATTCCCAACTAGGTCAACCTTTTAAACTGCCTACTGAATCTATGAGCAGGCAAAAGACAACCTGGCGAACTGAAACATCTTAGCAGAGTATAAAAATTATTCTACTGCCTGTCCAACAAAAAATAATAAACCATACCCTACATACCTAACTCCTCTTAGCTCAGGGTTTTCCGTTTCCGAAGACTAGGAAAAAGGCAGATTCTTAAACCCTAAGGATTCGATGATCTGGAAGCAAAATACTAAGTATAGAAGGAAAGGTCAGTCGATGTAGAGAATGTGTGTAGATTCTCATAATGTGGGTAGTAAGGACAACCACCTCGTAGCATCATTTCTATAAACCAAAGAATCTTTATAAAAGATAAATTAGAATTGTATAAATATCATATGAAAATCCTGAAGGCCTAGTAATGTGATTAATGATAGAAACAAATGGTTGGAGAGCTTTGCCGCTAGTGCAGACACTATATTCCACGCGTTCGTGATCTGCATCGAGCGTGCCTATGAAGATGAACGTCACCTGCGAGGGCATGTTGAATTTAGCTCAAGCCTTTCCTTTCTTATTTGCTTTCTTCTCTTTTCTATTTGCTTTTCCGTTCCGAGGCACTGGCGCTCGCACGAGTCGAGATTTTCTTTTCTTCCCTACGTTCTTGTCCTTCCCTAACGCCTCTCCTTCCACCTCTTGAGCCACCTTTCTTCGTCGTTGCAGCGCCGTCACTATCCTCTCTGCCACCATTCCACTTGTCCGCAACGCCGTTCCGTTCCCCGCAGCCATGATTTCCCCCGTGCAACCATCCTCCCCTACAGCAGTGCCACCAGTGGACGTGTCATATGATGTAGAACCCGAAATCTATTAAGATGGGAGAGATATCTAATCCATATGCTGAGGACTAGAATTAGAAAAGAGTTACGTTAAAAGCTCTAATTCGATCACCGGTTGAAAGCTATGGTTAAGCGTTTTTTATGCCGATTCTTGGGGCAGAGATCCAAATTTAAAGAAAATATAGAAAGATACTGGAGACAACATAGGCGAGGAGCCTCTATTTTTATTGGATCGAATTATTTTCTTGACGTGGCACGTCGGGCAATAACAATCAAGCCTAGCTTCAGGTGGAAAGAAAATTTCAAGACGATTAACTGACATGAAATAATTTGTGATACTACTTTCTATCGGTCTGTCAAGAAAATACAGTTTACGGTTTTCCACCGGGAAGACCGTCACGAAAAATTTTCCTGTCGGTTTTATACCATGAGAGATGTTCCTTATTAATTTTCGGCATGCAATAAGTAGGCCTGTTCAAGATTATTATTGTTCTTGTCAGGTTGCTGTGGGCCCTTTAAGAAATGCACTCCTGAGGGAAAAAAAAATCCAATTTCTGGTAGTGACTGAGCATTGGTCCTTTTGTGTCTCGCGAAGTATATTGAATTCGAAGTCGAAATTCGGAATGGATGTCAAATATTATTCCCTAGTACTACAAATTTCTCTCGTAAAATTTGCACACCTCGTTTGCACAAAAGTGCTCATCGTTTGCACAAGATAAGTGCCATGTATCAATTCAGTCTTTCGGGAGGGCACTGCATTTCACTGCTACCCATGCCTGTTGGCCGTTAATGATGAACATGAATCCAAGATATATGAACTACAACTTGATGGTAGTGTGCTGTTTTGGCAAAGCAGGTTAGGACACCAGGGAAATGGGAATATCAATAGTGCAGCTCCTGAGCATGCGTGCATTCATGACGTGAAGAGGATGATGAGTCACCTGAAAGGCTGAACATGGGACTCACTACTCCAGTTTCAGGGTCCATAGTACCATTCAGAAATGCAGCTATGAATCCTTTCAACCACTCCCCAGCGGCGACTGCAAATGAATGAAGTTCGTTACAGAACTCTAGGACCTTTGATTCCTACTAGTGGTGGCAACCAATAAAATATCACGCGAAAATTGCCTTGATTACAACCGGCTGCCTCCAAACACATGCAAGGAAAGAAATCACTAATTTTATCTCATGCCGCAAAACAGTTGTACGTCTGTTGAAGTCTCATTCCACAAATCCCGGCCCTCTCTATGTACCACGGCGCCGACACAGTGCTTCCGACCTGTATAGGGGCCTTGGCGGCGCTTGCTGCGAAGAAGGTCTCTAGCATGGTGAGTGTGAACACTGGCGGAGCTACTCACGGGCAAAAGCGTGCCGTGGCCCGCCCAGCCCACCACCAAAAATAGTATATATGCTTCAGAATTTAATTTTTTGTGTGCTCTTTATTAACTTGGCCCACCCAATTTTTCCTTTGTAGCTCCGCCACTGAGCGTGAAGTTGCCATGGAAGCACTGAAGCAGCTCCATCACATTCTATGCCAACCGACCAGGCGTGAAACTTAAATTCAAATCACCCCTAAATGTCGTGATGCAAACAAATTGTTGCCGCATTAGAAAATACTATCACGTCACAAAAAAAAATTACTACATCGTGCATGGTTATGTTGTCATGTTTCAGTTTCCAATCTCCTTTCCTTTTATATGGTAGGAATATAATCAACATATATTTTGTATTGTCAATTTGTACTTTCCAAATACATTGTTTTCTTTTATTCCAAATATCTAAATATAAAAGAAAATAATACCTATTTAAGAGTCTTACCTCCTAGGAGAGGTAATAGGTCATCTTGTTAAATCTAGACCTTTGAATCGTCTTAAAGTTTCTCATTTCTCAAATTCATATGCTTTTTTATTTTTACAGTTCTCAAATTCATATGCTAACAAACGGAAAAACAAATTAACTCACGGTCTCCCTTTGTTTCCCTATACACACTTGTGAGTACAAACTGACGGTTTTGTTCTACTGAAAATATATATGAAAAGGGCCTCGTTGTCAATCGAAACATTCTTTTTTAGGGCAGCAAGCCCCAAACGGCCCATATGGTCGTATGAACCGGAGACGGGCACTCGTGCCATCGCATCCAGGCCTGCTCTCAGTGAACCTTTCGTGGGCATCCTCCATAGGCAGCTGGGAGTGGTGGACCTGCATGAATCAGACGTCTAATCCACCATGAACTTCCCGGAACATGTGCGTGTGTGGGGTGGATTTAGGTTGAGGACGGCGCCCAGGTCACCGAGAAGAGGGTGGGGGCACGGTGACCCGAAGCAAGGCACCAGGACGAGGCGATACCGCGACTGCGACTGAAGTGGCTGACGGTGAGATGACGGTGAAGGAGCGTGTTCCCAAATGGAGCTAGCAAGTTGCACGGGATACCTGGTCCATTTTAGTTTCTCCCGTCACGGCTCTGGGGGAGTACTCCGTGCAATCGACCTACATGACCCAATTCATAGGTGCCACGCTTATCTCGATGCGTCGCACCTTGTGAAAGGATTAGATGTCATTGAAGTATAAATTTTCGAATGGTTAGTCATCTAGAACAGAGCTTGGATGTCAGACCGTCTTGAGCGACGGGGCTAGCCAAACTGTGGCTTATGCCCCTTGTGCAAAGCGAGCACGAGATGGTGACCCATCTTTTTTTCAAATGACGCTTCATGGTCCATCTTGACGTCCATATTGGGAGAAAGATAAAGGATTCGCTTGGCCTCGTTAACCTAAGCCAATGGAACGCGAAAGCTTCGATCAAGCATTGGTGAATCAATGTGGTCGATGGCACGAGCCAACAAAGGAAGGCCATGGCTTCGCTAATAATGCTCATCTCATGGAAAATTTAGAACGAGCAGAAATCAAGCTGAAGCAGTAAACTGGGCTACTACGGGGCAAAACATTTGAGAAATATTTTTTCGGGAGAGTAGGCTTTGGTAGTTTTGAGTTCCTTTTCTTTTTTTGTACCGTAACTCCCTTTTAATTAATGGAATGAGGTAAACCTTTTGCCTCTGTTTCAAAAATTAAAAATCTTCCTTTCGCATGTACCTAATGTATACACGTGTGACATACGGTACATCTTAGTTGTTTTTGTTCTAGATCCGCCTATGCTACAGTGGGTGTTAGCATTACATAAGGGAATCACCCTAAGGAAAGGAAGCATTGAATATCCACTCTACGGCTAGCTATACACGTGGTGGGTCGACCATCTCCCTAGCGGAGAGGACGCGGAGGGGGCTCGAAGCTTTTTTGGTGTCAATCGGAACTTTTAGCGTATGTTCTAAAACCATACTTCTAGGTGAGGGAATGAATCAATCAATGGTTTGTTGTTCTACCCCTTATATAAAAAGGAAAGAGGGTGTCTATTTCTAAGTCGACGATGTTAGACCTTGATTAACTATCCGACGATTAATTAGGTAGTTGTATATTTTAGAAATTATGTGTGACTTTAGGTTTAGAGATGTGTTATTGGAGAGTCGCATATTTTTATATCTAAAATTGCACAAACAACTTCAAACTTGATAATGTGTAGCTTGATCAATTTAGAAATAATAATTTTTTAGGTGATTTAGAAATAGTAAATCCGAGGAGGGAAGCGAATTGAAAGATTTTAGCAGTTAGATAGGTCATTTTGACTATTCTTTTGCAGTAGTAGTAACCTCGATCGATCGAGTTGATCGATCACACACCACCGTCACAAAACTTAAAGCTCGGAAATCCCAAAGTTAATTATTATCTAAGTATTTGGCATCAATAATTAATAATTACTCCGAAGTATGAAGTGCAGTAGCAGTGTTACATACATAAACCATGCGTTTCAAGTACTGGGCAACCATCACATTCACAGGATGCGTAGATTACAGACACTCGGATACCCAGCCAGGTGTAACGTAGATCATTTCTTAGCTGGCGAGAGCGCTGGTGTTGTAGACGAGGAGGGCGCCGCCGCCGAGGAGGCCGGCGAGGGTGATGGCCCAGATCAAAAGCCCGGTGGTTCCTGCATGCCAGTAATGGACGAGGATGAGCCATGCGGCTATCTATGGAGACATAAAGCAGGATTTCTTGCCTTACTAGATTTTTGAACTTAGCACACGAGTCCAATTTTAAATTCTATCTTAATAAGCAAAAAAAGTCAGTTAATTCATTAAGCTTATGTTTATATCATGTATTAATCGCCAACTCTCGGTAGAAGTTCCCTCGGAACAATTATTATTTCACGGACTTCGACCCCGTGATAGCTTGTTTGATACACTGTGATCCGATGTATTCTTTTGGATAGGTATGAACTTAAATTTCTTCTAATCCAAAATTGAGTCTAATCCATCTACCCAAACAAGCTCTAAGATACACGGTGGTTTCCCGATAAATTTCCAGATATCCGTCTCTGATATATCCCCTAAAGGACATTGATATATTCGTTTATCTATTTGAATAATTTTGTCTACTAATTCTAAGACATTCGAGAAAAATAGATGATCAAGCCCTTGATGTTATACGCTAACGCGAGAACCTCCTCAGGGTGGAGTTCACATATTAGCACTGAAAGGGAAAAAAGAGAGGATAATATCTTATGCACCCCCCCTACGTACTGGGTAACCTACCTGAACATGCATCTCTACCTGGTAATTTCCATTACCAATTATTATTTGAATAATCATGGTTCTTGCAAGCACAAATTTCAACTCTGCACATCACAGGTTGCCACAAGTGTCCTCTAGGTATGATTGAATAAGCTTAGAGTTGCAGTTAATTTTTGAGTTGTAATCACCAACTACAGGTAACTACGCACTGGATGTGATGCTTTTTACAGCATAATCCTACTTGTATGAACATTTGGTAAAGAAGTAAAGTGAAGTTACTCACCACCGGCGTAACGGTCACCACTGGAAGACCACTCCTCCGGCGTGTAGATTGGGCTGCAAATGGACACGAGATTATTATGTTAGGGTAATCACTCACTTAATGCCAATTTTACCAAACGATTAGATGGCCAAATATTTCATCCGGATCTGGCTATATATCCCAGTAATTACCTGTAGCCGTCGACGTTGGCACCGTACTTGTCAACAAACTGGTACACACCCTTCCCCTACATCCATCAAACGAAAAAGAATAAAGCAGTCAGCTCACATGTACGTGTTCTTTGGCATGCATAACTAATCACGGTTGTTCGTTCCCGTCCACCGGCCACCCAGAGGTGACATGGTGTTCCTTATTTAATCAGAATACATGTATTTTGTATTCGTGTATATTCGGTTGGAAAAGTGCACTCGTGTTCCATGACACTTTGCAAAATTTCTAGCGTGTGCAGCGAACGGGGATGTGCGTGTGAACGAAAGGTTTGAGCTTAGAAGAGGATCCTCACCGTGCCCCTCCTGCCGTTCGCGTCGACGTCGACTGTCAAGCCGCCTCCGATTCCTGCAGAGAAAGAAAGAAAGAATTCTCGGGTTAAACCACTGAAATCCATCCATCCAACACTTAGAACAGGATTATTTCTTTTCTGTGCATGGACTCACCGAGGGGCTTATCGGTCTTGATCTTCTTGCCGCCGCTGCAGACGACGGCAAAGGAGGATCCCCGGCGCGACAGGGACGGCAGCCCCGCGGCCCTCGTCGGCGCCACCAGCGGCGAGGTGATCATGGAGGTTGCCATCTCCTCTCTCTAACTCTGTCTTGCCCTGTGCTCTCACTCGTGAACTATGAAGAAGAAAGCCTCGAACAATGCCGCGCTGCACTCCAGCGAGATGTTGCCAATATACTCGAGGCGCCAAAACCTACGGCCAGGGGCGTGCATGGATGGAGATAACGCTGCTGTGACCACCGCCGCGCCAAGTGGCGGCAGGCGAGTGGCCGGCGATGATATGGCAGTACCAGGACGTTATCCTCTGGATTGATCAATTCCTGTAAAATTTTCTCACCGGGAAGAAAATGCTTGTGGTGACTGGATTGGACGGGTGAGCTTAATCAGCAACCTGTGGGGGTGGTGCCCAGGGTATGGTGTGTGTCATGCATGCTCTGCTAGCTAGGTGCCAAACTGCCAATGGATACCTTCTGGAATGTGCTGATATGAAGATGCAGCAAGTGGGGCCTCAGCAGATGATCTGGCTTGCATCTTCTTTACCTAAACATTGGGTAGAATAAGAGAGTAATTAACTGTATTCTCACTTGGCAATTTTGAGGCATTATCATCCATGTATCATGACCTATGGAGCAAGGAGCATAGAGGTTTAGGATTGGGAATAGCAATGACCGATGAGATCTGAAATGCAGAAGTGCACAGAGAAACGGACTACCATGTGTAAAGATTTGATTGTTCGAAAAATCTATCCGGAGCACATGCCCCGGTTTGTCTTTTACAGCGACGTGCTATTATCCACTAGATCAAGCGATGGTGCGGGCTATTATCTATTAGATCAAGAGATGGCGCGGGCTATTATCCGCTGGATCAAGCGATGAAACGGGCTATTGTCCGTTGGATTAAGGCAATGATGCCAACTATTATCCGTTGGGTAAAGACTGATGAGGCGGGTCCGGATTTGATGACATCAATGCATCTAATTCTAAACGTGAATTAAAATGATTTATCTCCCAAACCGTTAATCCAATTCGTGATCCGTTTTCTCCATCAGACTCATCTCGACAAGGACTTCAAAACTAGATACCATGTTAATATATTTTGACGAAACTTATTTCATCGTCACCAACTATCAAATTATAATGTACGTGCTACTAAGTTAAAAATGAACACTTATCAGATTATTAGCGAACGGCTACATGCAGTAATTGATTTGTCATTAGCCTTATATACTATTATGCAAGTATATAGAGAGGATAATGATGTATTATTTACGTAGTACTTGATGATATTGGACCATTGGAGCACTGAAATATAAGTTTGAATAGTGTAGCAGTGATGTTCACTAATTCGGTAACCATGTAAGTGTACCTGGTAGCTCAGCAGTAACAATCTAGGTAACTCGTTCATTGAACCTGGTAACTACTAACGTTAAAAAAAGTCATCGGAACATATCAATATGAGATCTAGATTTAAAGATCTCGTCGCGGCGAAGCTAACAATGAAAACGGATTGTCAATCGGAGTAAGGGTTTAAGAGATAAAACATTTTGAATTTCAAAATTGAAAAAATCTTTGATGACGTCATCTATTTTGAATTTTTCTACATGTTACATGTTTCTTGCTCTTATCCGTCGCTGTAGATGTCTATTTGGGCCATAACTACGGGTGTAGGGCAGCAGATGGGAATTTGATCCTGACCACTAGTGGTGATGGTATGGTCTTCTTCTGACTTAGCAGCAAAGAAAGTTCATTAGCATGCTTTGCTTCTAAGCCTGCAGAAAGGTGGGATATATCATCCTCTACCTGTGCTAATTCAAATGTGCTGCGGGTGGCGCGCGTCCCATGTTGCACGCGGGTCTTCCAAGTGTTGAGAAATTATTTTAAAAAAGCTGCGGACAGAAGTTATGCTATATTACGTGCACCTGAATTTTTTTTATCAAAATATGATCATCTGTGTGTCATGTACAAAAAATGCAAGAGATAAGTGAATAGTACCTGATATTATTTACTTTTCTCTTGTCTTTTTTTACCAGGTGCAAAAATTCATATTTTTAATGAAATTTTGTTAGTGAACATAATATAGCATAATCTTCATCTTTGATTTTTTTTCATATTTTTTCAACACTCGTGAGGGTCGCATGCAATATAGGATGCAAAATCCGTTTACCTCTACCTGTTTTTTTCTTGGCCTCATAGCTCACAAGTCAGAACCAAAGGAGTGCTTTTGTTAGTGTAGACGTGTAGCTATGCAGAACCTACATCTACAACGGTAAGAACAACTACAACGCAAATGATTGGGAATGTGCTTTGGACAGATAAGACGCTTATTTCCATAGCATCATGTATAATAAGGCACCAGTGCTTAACATGTTTTTATGCATATGACTAGCTTTAACTAATAGATAATACAATCATCTAGGAGCTTATAAAGAGAAGCTTTTGGGTGAACCGGTTTGTACATGCAACTCAATATTTAAGCATTTATATGAAATGCCAAGTCAACCAAGCAATCGTTAAAGGCAGTTGCCATTAGTTTGCTGTCACCCAACAGTGAAACACTTCGGTACATGACAACGCACGCCTCATATGCAATGAACCATTTTTTTTAGCACAGTTAAACAAGAGAAAAATCGATGCCCAATCAAGGTGAAGCAATACCGGACACACGCAGAGACTGTTATGACTATACTTGAGGTTTTAAATGAAATGTAGGAATAGCAACAAAGATTAGATAAACTATCGCAATCAGCACAAATGGCATGCCACACAACAGCACAGAACACTTAGTTACTGAAGAACAGAGAAAAGAGGGGGGAAATCATCAGCTGATTGTTACAAAATTTCAGCATCTCATATTCTCTATTTACAAGAGGCAGATCTCAGCTAATGACGTTGCACCAGTAGCAACTGCTAGTTCTAAGCATCTTTCTTTACCTAATGAATTGCTACTCCTAAGCACAAACTTTACAGAGAGTTGCCATGACTAGTTACCAATCTAGTATACACAGTTGATGATGTCAAAAATCATTATCATATCAGAGAACATGCCTAAGGAATGACTGCAGAAGATGAGAAGATGGATCGAAAGAGGAGCCAAATAAGTACAGAACCTCTTTCAGAAAGATAAATAATTCTAAGGAAAGCTAAACAGACTTGAGAAGGACATGAAGAGTTTTACTCGGATAATGATAAAAACGGTTTTCTTAAAGTTGAAATGTTAGAATAATCCTTAGATATGTAGAAGATGATCACAAACACTATGCAAAACGCTGAAAACTTGTTCTGTATGTTGCGATTCAAGACTATCAATGGCAACTAGCCGAATAGTTGAAAAAGGGCCGCTCCCATACTGACGATGAAAGGAATCAGCTATCAGTGCTGACTGGACAAAGAATCAGCTGTGAGTGCTGACAGGACAAAGAATCAGCTGTGAGTGCTGACAGGGCAAAGTAATACCAGTCATCGAGATTAACCAGGAATATCTGAACATGCCAAATAAAGTCAACACAAATAAGCATGGTTGAGAACCTAAGGAACATAGAGTGATTTGTCTGTCCCCCGATAAGCATGAGGTTCATCTGAAACTTGAACAGATGGAGAGAACTGTTTTTGAACTTTCCCAGACCTAAGGAGACTACGGGATGGCAAGAGAAGTCTAATTGAACAGACTGAAAGCCCAAGTATATCCTTTGGAGCTACAATAGGAACTTTAAGTAGACATTATGAAAGCTTTGATCAAATTCTCTGCCGACTGCCTCTGCTCAGGGGTGCCAGATATGTGAGCAACATGGTCATGACGAGATGATTTTGATTCAATAATTTCAATGTGGGCTCCAGAAATCTGCAATGATACACAAGAATTGCACATCAATGTTAAGGGTAAAACAACATCCAACCAACAATGCATTTCAAAGAAAGACCATTGAGATTATAACTGATTCTTTTCTCCATTCTTGCATGTTAATCCTGCGATTAATACATTCTATCCACAAAGATTGCTTTAGAACAATTCAGTCTTAGCATTGTATACACGCACAATACGTTGCATCCTAATCATGGATAAGCTTAGAACAATTCAGTCTTAGCAATTCAGTCTTTTATTGAAATAAAAATAGTCAAATGATCTTATATACAAAAAAAAACCTATTCTGTTAGGAACTAACATACTACTGGACTTAATATTACAGGGCATAGCTACCCCATAACCACTGGAGGGAATCTTTCAGGCGGCCAAGTTTGGTTTTCTAAAAATGTTTTCTGATATCTACCTGAGCCCCTTTTTCACACCTTAACTAGATGCTGAACTTACATCGAAGCTAGTAGAAGTTATTGGTGTTCAATTCAACACAGAAGTTTATGTATATCTTCATTCAAAGTGCAAGTCACCAGCAATATGAAATAGCAAACTGACCTTTCTAATATTGTCCAAGTTTGCGCCACGTTTTCCCATTACTTTTGACAGACCACTAGCAGGAATAATCATTTCCATATCTGGGAGACGCCTGGCCAATGGTAGTCAGCAAAAGGAATTAGAATGGGAAGGATGAAAATAAAGAATGAGTAATAACTACAAGTCTACAACTCTAGAAGGAATTCTTGCATGAGCACTGGTTGAGATCAGGGTTTATGGTGAGTTCAGTCACAACATACCCTCCATATGCCTTCGATGTATATGAGGAATGTGCTCCATAGCCATCATCTACAGCCTGCTCGAAGATTTCAATGGTTAAGTTCATATCACAAACTTATAGGTACATCACATCAAGAAGATCAAAAGAGAAACAGAGAAATTGATGTTGATGTAAAATATTGTACCTGCAAAGAGTTGTACCCATACGAACTGCTACGAGGAAATACATCCAAACCTCGCTCAACTTCACCCCTTTGATCATAGCCCAATGGAGCGATTTGTTGACTGCGAGGTAATAATGGAGGCATAGAAAAACTGCTTGAATACATGGCTTCAGTAGAGGCAACAGTTAGCTTCCCATCCTTGTCAGAATTTTGCCTGTCCACACTGTCCTTCAGAACATCTTCCCTAAGTCTTAGAACTATCTGAACAAGAGCATCACGGAGTTTATCCACTTCTCCAAACACCTACATGGAATGTAAAATTAAGACACCTAGCTATATCACACAGAGACTTTCTCAAATGGTAACACACAACGGACAAACCTCGACAAGCTCATCACTGGAAGATGCCCTCCGGGGTTTACTGCCCTTTGATATGTGGATAATTGCCTTAGTCTTATTCCGCATGTCGTTGACAATTGAACCACCCTTGCCAATTAGACAGCCAATGACATTAGCCGGAACAAGAAGGCGAAGATTCATTCTATCTTCATTGTCATCATTGATCTTTGTTTGAAGCAAAAGAACAGCTTCCACAGCTGCAGACTTAACATCATCAGTGGCCTGAAATGGAAGGTGTCACCTCAAATAAAAAATATTATAGGGTAGAAGCAACAATGTACAACTAGTGAGCTGGAGGTGTGGTCTAACCTCAGTGGATGTAATGGTGATTATACTTTCCTCTCTGTCATTCTTCGCGTCATCAACATCTATCCTTGCACCACTCTCTTTCCTTATACTCTTTATAGTCACCCCACCTTTACCGATAACCAACCCAATCTTGTCACCAGGGCATACAACACGCAGTAATAGCTCTCCTGAACATTTTGGGGTGTTATAAGTAGGAATAGCAGGAACCATAGATTGATAAATGGGCAACTGGCCATGAGGATCAGTGGGCACAGTAAATTCAGGAACACGAGAGACATGAGGCATTGCCCCTAAGATAGCTAGACTTGGATGTCCAGAAGGTATAGCAGCGTCTGATACTGAGTAGAAGTTACTAGCTGGATAGACAGGAAGCTCTGAAGGAAGTATAATGTTTGGAGGAAGTTCTTGAACAGAAGTTTCAAGAGGAATGATCTCTTTTGATGGGCATTTGTAGATGATGGTTGATACTGCAAACAATGCCTTCTTGACAGCTCTAGCATCACCAGTTATCTGTTAAATACAAGATACATTCAAGATAATAAGATTACATGAAACGAAGGATGGATATTGAAGAACGTAGGAGGACTCAAAAAAAGTTACAGATTCGAATTGTTGATCATGTACAGTGTAAGTGTGCACACCACACAAACAGAGAACAAAACAGGTAGAGTTATAAATTGCCTTAATCTGGGAAAACAACGATGCACGTGATGAGAAGGATTAAAATTCTAAATTATTGTGCTAGGAGGTCAGAACTACAGTATCAAACAATTGCTTGATTCCTGCACCATGCTAAAGAGGTAAGAAAGATATATGCTATAATACCAAAGCATGCGTTGAGAACCAAGGAATTTACTGCTGCTTAATAGTCTGCAACTATTCAGTAATGGTTAATCTCCTATTATGTTGGCATAATTCAACAAATTATTATATGAAAGAAAATATACCTGAACGAAATTATCAAAACTCATAGCACACGAGTGTGTAACTTCGCTTGGATCTTTTGGTCTAACTTTAATGGATGATTTTGAAACTGACCGAAGCCTCTTGATGACAGAACCAGATTTTCCTATAACACTTGCAGCTTGACTAGCTGGTACAAGAATGTTGGCTTCTTCTTCATCAGAGTCACTATTCATGGCCAGAGCATCAACAATTGCATCATGTACCTTGAGTAATGCATTTTGTGCTGCACAAACAGGCTCTCTATCGTCATCAGCATCGACATCTATATCGCTATGCTTGACATCTCTATGCTTGACGTAACAATATACCAAGATAACCCTTTTGTCAGCACCAGGGTAAGGGTCAACAACCTTGACTTTGGCATTCGTCTGTTGTCGGATATAATTTATCACCTTGCCGTTCTTGCCAATTACATTACCAATCGCTCTGTCTGGACAGAGTATGCGGTAAACAACCAATTCATCATTACTGGAGCTTTCCTGGGTGTGGGCACCTGGCCTCCTTTTTTGGTCTCTCCTTTCTTCTCTGTCATGATCCCTGTGCTGGCTGGTACGCTTACCAGTATGCCTCATGGTTTGGCTAACTACACAAGAAAATACATGATGAGATTAATGACAAGCACTACAAAAATGAACAAATAACATCTAGTGTTTGCATATCTTCTGAAAAAGGAAATAGAACAGGCAAAGATGGTTGTAAAGAAAACAAGCCAACCTAGCAACCAATAAACGTCGGTTACGTATTTAGATAAACATCCATGCTATAGCATCATTGAATTCAATAGGCATGAGGCATCAGAGTACAGAATGATAAGAATCAACAAACAGATGGCCCAAGTATCACTGCAGCACATGTGCTAGTAAAAAATGAGGCTAGGATTCTGGTGAATCACTGTCAGCATTCACGAAAAACTCAGCAGGAAGCTTATTTGAAAGAAAACTCAACAAGTAACCGTCATCCATTATTAACATAATCACATCAAACTAACATTAATCAGCTCATGTAAACCAGAGAGAAATCACAAAATAAAATGGAAACACCTAAGCAGTATCAAGTCATAAATACACCAGCTACACCAATCGGTGGAACATACCAAAATGAATGCACATGACTATACGCATATTGATGGTACATTCTAATTATGCACCATTAAGATGATTAAAATAGGAAAATTATACATACGCGGAGCAAGTCACGTGAATCAGCACAAATCATGCAGCCCTGAAGCATGCGACAATTGTCACGGAGGCCCCACCCACTCGCTATAGTAATGGTTGTTATATAACCTTGAACCGACACACAACCGTGACAAAGAACTAGACTCAGTGATGAATGTGATAGAATCAGTAGGCGAAACACAACAAAGGAGTAGATTCAGCGACAAATGTGATAGGTCCAGTAAGCGAAACACGACACAGAACTAGATTCAGGTACAAATGTGATAGGCTGAGTAAGCCAAACATGACAAAGAACTAGTTGAGATGCACGACCGGACTAGATTTGCTGATGAACCATGACAGAATCAATAATCAGCGATCCTGAAAGATCCGGCCGTGTGTTAAATGAACAGATCACCAGCATGCAGCATATAAATCAGTGAAGCCTAAGCAGGCTTTTAGCAGTTAGCACAAGGACCGCCTGAACAGATGGGGAGTTAATATTGAAGAGAGGAGAACTCTTCTAGGGAAGCAGACTAGAAGAGGAGAAGACTAGCCTCGCAGCCCAAGTCGGAACCCTAACTCTAACATATGCAATTCCCCAGCCTGAGTCTCTAAAATTCGCTTTTCTCCCCTCCCTTTAATTCCCCCAATTCAAAACATGGGCGCTATCAGACGAAACCTGCCCAGAAACGGTGCGAGTTGCGGCAGATTACCCAAGAAATCCATCCAGGGGCGCTTGACCTATGGTGAAAAACCGAATTCACGAAAGAATTCCGACGGTTCGAGCCGGGATCAGTCAAGATCGTGGCAGCCATCAGCAGAGAGGATGAAAGGACCGATGCGACGGTGGATTGAAACACGAACGTACCAAACCACGGATTCGACGGACGGGAGCGAAACGATGGACGGACGGGGGGCACGGGAGGAGGCCGTCGGGCGGTGTCGACGGCGAAGATGGGAGAACGGCCGCGGCGGCGCGGCGCGGCGCGGCGCGGCGGCGGCGAGATGGGGAGATGATGGATGGGAGGGAGGAGGGACGAGCCGAGAGGGGATACTGGTGGTCTTCTTTAGGGTTTGGGTAAGGAAGACGGTTAGCGTGGACTTGGGCTTGTCGATCATTATCATCGGAGGTTTTCGGCTCCGGGCCCACTCGTTATACGTATCCAACTTGGTCCGTCGCATGAAGGCTGAAATCACTATATTGACTCTTTTTGCATACTTCAGCACAAAATGATCCTAGTTCGAAAGTATTTTAAAATCTGATTCTTTTGGCTAACGCCACCGGATACGTATCCAACTTGGTCCGTCGCATGAAGGCTGAAATCACTATATTGACTCTTTTTGCATACTTCAGCACAAAATGATCCTAGTTCGAAAGTATTTCAAAATCTGATTCTTTTGGCTAACGCCACCTACGGTGGCGTGTGACTGCGAGGGCTAACGCCATGGTCAATGGCATTCGTCTTCAGTCCACGCTCGGCCCGTCCCGCTGACCGTGCTGACGTGGCGAAGTTCCAGACGCCAAGGACACTGGCGTTCGCAAGCATAGCCGAACGCCAGGGCCACTGGCGTTTGCGCAGGGAGCCAAACGCCACGGCCTCCGGCGTTAGCCCCCCGAAGGGTTAAATGGCCAAGGGGCCGCGGGTGGGCCCCACCCCACCCACTCAGCCCCCAGGCTTCTTCCTCCTCTCCCCACCCGAGCCGCTGCCCTCTTCTCCTCTCTCCCCCACTCAATCTCCTCTCAAATCCCTCTAAATCGGTGCCATTTTTTCATTGCATCGGACCCCTTTGCATCTCTTGAGGTAAACTCTCCCATCTCCCACGATTTGGTTTGTTCAAATCGGCTCATTTGGTGGCATTTTCTAGTTTTAGGGAAACCCTAGTTTTTGGGGATTTCTCACAAATGCATTGTTGAAATTGTGAAATGTGGATTATTTGTGATGTGTAGTAAGCCTAGGTTTTAGTATGTGGTTTGTGATGTTTGTGAAATTATGAAATTGTGAAATGTGGGTTTGTAGCAAGAACTAGGGTTAGGGTATGATTCCCCCATTAGTTGTGTTATGATTTTGCATTGCATTTGCTATGATTAGTTGTATTTGAGATATGAAGCGCTAATGCATAGTTTGCTTAGTTCTTTCGGTTGTGGTATAAGGTGATTCTAGTGTATGTTCAAATATGCTACATTTGTTTGAATGTCAAAGTATAGTTAATTCCCCTCCAATTTTTGGTCATGTATGTACGTATCCAATTTTTGGTATGTATGTGTTTGAACCAAGTATTGTTCAAATGTATTATTGATTAATTGCATATATGGATGATAATCAATGTATGGTTGCACATGTATTATTTGCATACACTACCCCAGAAAACACTTTTCCTACATAGTCTCTACTGACGGGCAGCAAATAACCGTCAGTGGTACTGCTCACCACTGACGGGCGAACAATTAACCGTCAGTGTTAATTCCAGTGGATGGTCTAAATTCAGGAAAAAAAATAATTACTGACGGGTCCAAAACAAGACCCGTCAGTGGTTGTGTATTTCTACTGACGGAAATAACCACTGACGGTCTCGTTAATATTGCCCGTCAGTAGAGCTTGTACATCACTGATGGGCCCAAATTTCAGCCCGTCAGTGATGGTTGGGCCCAAATTAAAGGGCCATATCTACCCTAAAACAAGGCCCGCACTCCTCATTTCTCCCTCCCAACCCTAGCCCCTCCACGGAACTCCTCCTTCGGCCGCTACTCCTCCCATCCCGCCACACTCCTCTCTGTCCCCCCAGGCGCCGCACTCTTCCATTGCCAAGCCCTCCCCCCATGCGCCGCCTTCTCCGTCCCGAACCCCCACGCGCGTCGCCGCGACGGTGCCCTGTTTCTCCCGCGACCAGATCCACCTCCCACCCCACCACGCCACGCCGAAGCTTTCCAGCGCCACGCCGCTGACCTCCGCCTTGACCTCCCCTTCGACTCGGCCGTCTCCCCGCCTCCCCCGCCCCAGAGATCCTCTCCCTCGCCTGGACGCGCCACCTCCTCGACTCCTTCCTCATCAGCTGCGGGGGCGCCAGATCCGCTCCGTTCTCTTCAGCTGCGGGGGCGCCAGATCCGGTTGGGGAGGGCCAGATCCGCCCGAGCGTGATGGCGAAGCCGCCGAGGAGCACGACGGTGCCCCAGATGAACCCCAGCGCGCCCAGCCTGCTCGCCGCCTTCTCCAGGATCGCCAGCCGCAGCGCCAGCAGCGTCAGCCTCCGCTCTGGCCCCACCGCACCGGCGTCGCCGTCCTGCATGCTGCACGACGCCTCGCAGCCGGAGCTCGACTTCAAGGACAAGGTGGAGTTCACGGTGGTGATGGACCAACCGCTGCTCGCCATGGTGAAGCCCCGGAGAGCTCGTCCAGCACGGGGGCAAGGATGTTCCCCAGGTTAATCGATCCACCGAGCCCATCTCAATTTGCGCTGACAAGTTTGCATCGACGAACGATTGCTCGCAGGTTCGACACGCGGTTGCTGCTGGAGCGGCTGCGGAACAAGCGCCTGACGTTCGTGGGGGACCCAGCGGCGGCGGTGCCCGGCGGCGAGGCGAGGCGAGGAGGTGACCTGGGATGGCGGGTCCGGGCCTGGACCAGCCCGTTTGGGCTTTTTTTTTGTATTGTAAACCAGTGCCACTGACGGGCGATGAGGGCCCGTCAGTGGCATTTTTTAGCACCACTGACGTCGTCTTACTGACGGGCGCAAAACCTGTCAGTGCAGGGTGTTTTGCGCCCGTCAGTGAATGTGTTTATACCAGGTAGTGATATATATGTATGTATAAAGTGCATGTCTTATAGTTGCTTATATTTGAAGGTTGATGGCTATGTATGAAATAATTGATACCCATGTCAATTGCATTCTATAGGATGGCTAATGAGCGTTGGTATTATGGGCTTGAGAATGTCTACGATCTCGACCATCGTGCGCAGCTTATCCAGAATGGGGAGGTAATATCGAAATCTTGTTCACTTTTTATTTTGTTTGCAAGTACTAACATAGTGAGCATAATTTGTTTAATTTTGACAGGTTCTACCACCTATGCGCATGAGGTGCCACAATGCCTCCGATATGCCGTACGACGTGCGGTTCGAGGAGTACTTCGAGAGAGCGGGCCTTCTACCCTTTGTCCTCTAGTTTAAGTGTCCTCCACCGAAGATCAACTCCACTGCCATCACTGCTCTCTTAGACCGTTGGAGGCCCGAGACACACAGCTTCCATCTCCCCTGTGGGGAGATGACGATCACCCTACAGGACTTTGCCATGATCACGGGTCTTCCGATCGATGGCGACGCTCTGACCGGGAGGGTGGAGAATGAAAGGTGGCGTGCCCGGGTTACGTCTCTCATCGGTGCTTGCCCTCCCGCGCCTGAAAAGGAAACGAGGTCAGCCGGTATCCCATACACTTGGCTATGAGATAACAGAGGGGGATGCCCGGCGAATGTTGGTCCGGTTGTTGTGCAGCAGTATGCCCGGGCATTCTTGTGGCGTCTGTTAACTCAGGTGGTCTTCCTAGATGCATCAGGGGACACCGCATCTTGGATGTATCTGGATCCGTTACGTGACTAGGACGCAAAGTTCAGCTGGGGGTCGGCTGGTCTAGCCTTCTTATACCGACAGGTAAAACCTAATTGCATCAGTCACTTATGGATGTATTTTAGCATTCAATTTCACAAGTTGACATGAATTGTGAACCTGCAGCTTGACGATGCATGTCGTAGGAGAACCAGCGGATCCTCGATGGGCGGTTGTGTTTGGGGCCTCTCGGTGTGGATGTGGGAGCGGTTGCCGGTTGGTCCCCCCCAAAAACTGCAACCGACTGAATAGGAGGGTCTTTTCGACAATGATGATCCTTATCGCCTCCCCACCGTTGCATACTCGTGGGACAGAGTGGAGGGCTACACAGACAAGTCGAAGGCACTTTACAAGAGCTACACCAACGAGCTCGATACACTGACTTATAAACAGGTAACGGGTCTCTAACAATCACCGCTGTTATGATGGAACACCTTACTTAAAGAAGTCCATGTCGTGCTTTCAGGTCAATTGGATGCCATATGAGTCTCAGAGGAATTTCCCTCTGAACACGATGTGTACGCAGAACGAGCACCTTTGGCGAACTAGGTGCCCAATGATATGCTTCTACGCTGTCGAGTGGCACCTCCCACAGCGGGTCGCCAAACAGTTTGGAAAGAGGCAACGCACTCCACCAAAGCACGAGAGCACCGGTCCTAAGCTGCACACGTGAGTGAACGTACTTTTCCAAGCTGGTTGTGCTGGCACCACTAGTACTAATGCTAGTACGTTCGTCTTCATTTGCAGGATGACTCGGCAGAAGTGTCCGAAAATTAGAGATTGGTACACGAAACACCGGGAGTGGGGTGACCATGTGGAGGAAGAGGGAGGAGTTTGTTGAAACTGATGGTACAATGGACAATGAGAAGGCATATCTCAAGCATTTGGAGTGGTTTGATGATGGAGAAAAGTACCGGCTGCGGTTGAAGCCATCTTGGACCCAGGCGGACTGCTTGGAGTTAGAGGAGGACGACGGTGATGATGAATACGACATGGCGGTCAGAGAGAGCGTGGGAACCCATAGGGACTACGCACCCGTTTTATGATAGAGTGGTACGTTTATCATTTGAACACAAGTGTGATGCCATTTGTTTATCCGTGACAGAAATGTTGCTTATGCCAATGTGAATGTGCATGGTCTCTTACTCAATAGAAGTATTAACGAGGTTGGAGTTGCACTACAATACCCACCCGGCAGTGTGGAGTCTGACACAGCTCTTAGGAGCACGGTCACGGTATGTCTTCACATGTTTTTTTCTCGAATCGTAAATTTTGATATGTCCTCACAAGTTCTTTTTGTTGGTGTGCAGAGATTCATGCAGCGTTGCCGCAAGATGGCAGCTATGCTTGCTTGCCACCGTGGCGGCGCCGCCGATGCTCGTGCACCGACGCGGTCAAGGTCTACTTCGGCAGGCGCCTTGTCTAGTTGGGCAGGTCCGTCTCACGTGGAGGAGGACGAGGAAGACAAGACGAGGAGCAGGAGCTGCAGCAGGAGCAGGACGAGGAGCAGGAGGGTAATGGAGGAGACACGAAGTACAATGAGATTCGCATGTCACAGATGCGAGACGCACCTGAGCCCTCTCAGCCGACTCAGCCGACCCGAAGGATTAGGAAACCGAAGGCCATCCATAGTCCGGACGGTCAGGTTATCCACACACGCCCTGCTCGTAAGCCACACACATTGGGTGAACCTCACAAGAAGACGCAGGAGGACCCATCTCTCCGAAAGAGGGGAAGGAAGTGAACTTTGTCGTGTCTCGAACTTTACTGTGTCTATTGTGAACTTTGTTGTGTCTCGAGCCCTATTCTGTGCTATGTCCCCTTGTGTGCAATGTGATATTTCTGAAATTTGGCATGGCTGTGAACTTGTGATATCTGAGATATTGTATATGTCGGCAATGTATATTGTATGTGTTTGGGAATTTGAGATATTGTGTATTTCAGATATTGTGTACTGTATCTGTTTGGGAATTTTCGGACGCAAGCTGGCGTTCGGGTCTGCAGGTAAACACCAGCTTAGCTGGCGTTCGGGTCTTCAGAACGGGAGGCCTGTTTGCGCAGCTGAAAAAAGGCGAACGCCAGCTTAGCTGGCGTTTAACTTTACGGGATAAACGACGTGCCCCATGGTGTTTGTCTTCGTCGGCCAAACGCTCCCTTCCTGGCCAGAACAGTAGCGTGTTTACGCAGGGCTCTGTTCTTCAGAATCAGCTGGCGTTCCTGTTTTCAATGCAAACGCCGTGATCCCTAGCGTTTGTGTCACAGCTCACACACTAAGTTTCGCGACATGAATATTTCACAACATATCACAAATATTTAACAAATCACGAATGGTAAGGTTCACAACATAAATATGTCAACACTCAAAGTTTGAAATCAAGGTTCACACAATATTAAAGATTATAACTCCCAAATAAAGGTTCACAACATAAAAGTTACAAGTCCCAAATAAATGTTCACCACATACAAGTCTATTGTGTCACACGGGGCCATTTCCCTTTCTTGTCGCGCTCTTCATCTTTCTCTTGTGTGAGGCGAGCCCTCTCTCGCTTACTCGCCCTCTCCGCCTCACGAGCCTCCTTCGCGAGGCGCTCTTCTTCCTCCTTCTCCTTGTGTTGCTTCTCTTTCCAAAGCTTGTGCTTCTCCGCCTCCTCCTCGCAACGCACGGCCTCCCAATACCTTTCCCTAGCTATGTGTGCCTCAACCTCCATGATAGCCTTGACCGCTCTTGATTGCTCATGATCAAAGTACTTGCAAAGAGGAGGAGGAGACTACAAGAAACATACTTATGTTTGTTAGTCATATGTGGTGGAATAAGAGATTTGTCTAGTGTGTGATTGGACTTACCGGTGGGCGGTCATAGGCGTTACGCGGACGCTCTGGATCATGGGTATAGTTGGCACACATGAAAAACCTTCTTCCTCTAGTGTACGAATTGTCGGTGGACTCCATCGCCCTACAAGGATCTTCACACCAACATGTAGGAGGTACCACACCTTCGTCTACAGGGCAACGCTTTGTCCTTCTTGGCCTATTCTCTTGATTAGCGCAAGGCGGCCTACCAGTGGGCTCGAAAGAAGCCATGCCTACAAGAAGAAAATAAATGTTAGCAAAAGTCATGTATAAATAGAAGAAGTAATAAATGTTTACCATTCATATTGCGTTATTACCACCACCACCACCTAACCAATAAAACATCCCACCTCTATGATGTAACGGTGGCCCGATCTTTCGGTGAGACGAAGGTAACTATCGATTTGGTGGAGTTTGACCTTGACGATCCGACTATACCGTACGTGACGATACGCCTTAGCAATCGCTAAACCAACCTCCGATGGTTATTGACCTTGCTGTAGGCGCGATCACCTGAACAACGAAGTTCGAGTTCCTGCAAGCAACCGAAGAACCAGCAAGAACTAAGATTGCAATCTGAAATTGCGAGTATAAAATTGGCACAAGAGCTAAAAGAACAAAGTGTGGGATTCCACTGGAGATCTGAACAAGGCGGTAGTCTTACACGACTTGTAGATGCAACATTGTAGCAGTAGCTAAATAATTCAATGAAACCCGATTAATCCTAGGGGTGGCGGCTAATATTTAAAGAGAGGAAAAATGGGAAGGGGTACTGTTCATGGCGCGTGAACAGTACACGTGAACAGTACCAAACCCTAAAGGGGGTGACATGGGGGGGCCCCTATGTCTTACAAGACCCTTGGGCCCAAGAAAAGGTGACGCAACACCATCTACGAAGTATAAGTCGTCCCTCACGGTGACTCCATCCTTGTAGTGCTGCCATCCTTCTCCTCACTTGAACCCATGTTCCTGAGTAACATAACATCATCTCCTTTAGGCAGCATCATGGAGTTCATATAAAATGACGGGGCTCCAAGAAACGAATTTACCTGACAATTAAGTTGGCGTGCTCGAGCTCGTGTTACAGGACCCTTTACTAAGATTGTATCGATGTTAGGGATGTCCTCATCATCCTTCCCTTCTTGAAATGACGTCGTCCTCGACGGCAACTCGTCACCCTCACCCAAATATGGCTTCAAATCTGCAACGTTAAAGGTGGGACTAACCCCAAAGGCTGCAGGGAGATCAAGCTTATAGGCATTATCATTAATCTTGTCAAGCACTTTGAAAGGACCATCAGCGCGAGGCATGAGCTTAGATTTGCGCAAATCAGGGAAACGATCTTTTCTCAAATGCAGCCAAACTAAATCACCTGGTTCAAACACAATATGTTTTCTACCCTGACTACCAGCAAGTTTATATTTAGCATTCATGTGCTCAATGTTTTCTTTGGTTGTCTCATGCGGTTTTAATATCAAATCAGCACGTTGCTTAGCATCAAAATTAACCTTCTCCGAAGATGGAAGAGGCAATAAATCAATCGGTGAGCTGATGGTGCTTCGTGGATGGACTTGGGTCTTGCCTCACGCATAAATGATGGGCTTGACAACTTGATATCTTCCATCCACCGTTGCGGATGGGTCTTGCACGAACAATCCATGGGCATCCTCGTTCCTCACACTTCACGGTGTAACGCTTCTTCGAATCCGAGTGCTGAACCCAGAAAGGTCTATGGTGCTTAACAGCATACTCACAGAGCCACATCTTGTACACTAGCAAGTCCGGAAACTTCTGACCATTCTTTATGTAAGCGTTATCGGACTCGTCGGCTTTTTTGCTTGGGCACGGTCTTGACTCAATCTCTTTAGTGTCGCCACCATCAACTATAGCCTTATGGGCAAGTCCAAAATCACGAAACAATCGTATTCCGTGATCCCAGCCTACAACTTTAAAAAAAGATTGGGCTTCTTTCGCCGTGAATTCATCCTCGTCCAATTCCTCCAGGTCATCATCTTCCGAGTCGGAGACATAGGCACGACTATAGGGGATGTCACGGTCCATGTCCTCCTCCGTGACTTGTGCCTCCACGTCACCAATATCATTATCATGAATCTCATCCTCCCGCTCCGAGTCATCACCATCCATGTCTTCACCATCTATGTCATCACCCTCCATGTCATAACCTTGTTCATGCTCTTGGTCAATGTCATCACTCTCCACATTGACATCACAATCTTGTTCATGCTCTTGGTCACTATCATTCATCTCGGAATCAAATGGTTGGCTCATAGGCAGTTGGCTCATAATATTGAGGACATAAACCTCGACCCTACCATCAACAAATGGCACACTTCTAGTCAGGCTCATATCATCACATGCGGAGGCACATCGGTTCAACTCAATATGCAACCGAGGACCCTCAACCTTTGTGGTAAATAATTTGAGAGACTTGTCTTGTGAGGCCATAACAAACTCCTTGTATGCCCCACAATCCAAGTCCGAAGTGATAAGCATTACCTTCATTCGAGAATGAGATCCCGACCCAACATCATACCTCCCTTTTAGTTCAACTTGCTCACTCGGGTCCATCCAATTCAACACATTCCTTACTCTTTCCACAACCTCATCATAACTAAGACTTGTCACAAATACCATGACTTTCTCCTCGTTGTCAACAATCTCGGCATTGTTACTCAAAAATGCCGCCTTATCCACATAATGAACATTAACGATTCTCGCCATCTAAAAAACAATGACAAGAAATGTAATGCATCAATGACAACCCGACCGTATTATATCCAAAACACATCACAAGCAATGTCTAAAATAGACCATGGGATTATATCTATTATTCCCTCTACCACATAACTTAACCCTAACCCTAGTTCTTGCTACACATCACAAACCCATATGACCGACCCTACGGCTTACTACACATCACAAACAATCCACATTTCACAATTTCAATAATGCATTTGTGAGAAATCCCCAAAAACTAGGGTTTCCCCAAAACTAGAAAATGCCACCAAATGAGCCGATTTGAACCAACCAAATCGTGGGAGATGGGAGAGTTTACCTCAAGAGATGCAAAAGGGTCCGATTCAACGAACAAATGGCACCGATTTAGAGGGATTTGAGAGGAGATTGAGGGGGGAGAGAGAGGGGAAGAGGGCAGCGGCTCGGGTGGGGAGAGGAGGAAGAAGCCTGGGGGTTGAGTGGGTGGGGTGGGGCCCACCTGCGGCCCCCTGCCACTTAACCCTTCGGGGGGCTAATGCCGGAGGCCGTGGCGTTCGGCTCCCTGCGCAAACGCCAGCGGCCCTGGCATTCGGCTATGCCTGCGAACGCCAGTGTCCTTGGTGTCTGGAACTTCGCCACGTCAGCGCGGTCAGCGGGACGGGCCAGGCGTGGACCGAAGGCGAACGCCATTGACCGTGGCGTTAGCCCTCGCAGTCACACGCCA
The DNA here is from genome assembly GCA_019208055.1 of Stipa capillata. Classification (NCBI taxonomy): domain Eukaryota; kingdom Viridiplantae; phylum Streptophyta; class Magnoliopsida; order Poales; family Poaceae; genus Stipa; species Stipa capillata. The sequence goes on from JAGXJF010002682.1 coordinate 78,288, forward strand.
CCGTGGGTGGCGTTAGCCAAAAGGGTCAGATTTCGAAATACTTTCGAACTAGGGTCATTTCGTGCTGAAGTATGCAAAAGGGTCAATATAGTGATTTCAGCCTCGCATGAACAGCTGCGTAGGCGCGCGCGAGGCGGCGGCGTCCTGTGCAGACAGGCGACGGCGTGAACAAAGGGAGACAACTGTCCACGAGGACTCGTACGCTGAGAAATCAGGCAGCGCCGGTCGGCGGCGGTGGTAAACCCGGCGGCGGTAGTCTCTAGACAGGATGCAAGAGTGGCAAAGGCGGAGGTGGCAATTCCATGTGGTAGATAACGGCGGCAAATCATGACGGTGTGGGAGGATGGTGTCGGCGCGGTGATGGCCAGAGTTGGAAAGGAGGAGAAGATGAGTGAGGAGATCACGACGAAGCTTGTTACCTTATCGAGCTGTCGGAGGAGGCAAGTCTATACGTTTTAATTGCTTTGCTAACAATGTTATGCGGCATTATTACTTGCTCAAAGTTTCATTTCGATTTAAAAAACTCGCGAAAACTCACTAAATCGAAAAAAAATAAGTTTATATTTCGTCCTTGTCCACACCAAAAATGTTCTTGTTTCGTCCTTTCTACCAAACTAGTAGCAGGAACCAGCAATATAGAGGCTTCGATGCCCAAGACTCCTATCAAAGCTTGCGTTGATGACTTAATCTAGGTCTCAGTTTCTGTCTCTATAATTCGATAGATATTAATACAAATAAAATTGACCATATAAAGCCTCTAGCATAAACAATTTTAGAACAACTCATTCACACTAGAGAAAGTGCATGGTGATATATTTGACGGTTCCTAGAACCGTGTTATATAAATCTTAGATTGACTTACAACAGTCATGCTGCTAATGCGTTAAATAACCACATCACTAAATACGGTATGAAAGCTGCTCAATTATAAGCTAACGAGAACAACCACAGGTGAAAACTACATGTGTGGCGCGCCTTCTCCCTCTAAGGGTGGTTTTTCTAATAATGTGAGCTAATGTCATTCAATTAGGACATCTCCAATAGAATGATGTCAGTCTTTCTTTATAGATGTCAGATAGGAAAATTGATGAGTTGGAAGAGAGAAGCTTGCATTCTTTTCACGAAGAGATTATCCCTTCACGTCTAAGGAATCACTATTTTTTCCATTGTATAATATTTTTTCCTTCGTTACACGTTTTCTATTACTATCTATTATATTTGAGTTGGTGGCGATGGTACGTCATTTAAACTAGTCTTAAAATTTATATTATTTATGAAAAAACTGTCACCGCCACCCCTATTATCCAACTAAAACAAACAAACCATCCTAAAAATCTCTAACAACCAAACAAGCCTTCCTAAAAATCTCTAACAAACAAACAAACAAAATCTCAGATCTTCTCTCGTTCTCCTTCTCTCGTATTCTTCCTTCAAATCCATCGCCGCCTCTCAAGTCCGTCTTCTCCCTTCTACTCGTATCCTCCTCTTCGAGCAGCACGTGCGTGTTTGTCGGAGGTGCCGTTGCGAGCGACTCCGAGCGCAAGGCCACTTTCACTTCTCATCTTAACCCTCTCCTCCACTAACCACATTCCTAAAAAATTTCTAACTCCACTAACCACATTCCTAAAAAATCTCTAACTCCACTAACCACGTTCCTAAAAAAATCTCTAACTCCACTAACCACGTTCCTAAAAAAATCTCTAACTCCACTAACCATATTCCTAAAAAGTCTATAACTCCGCTAACCACATTTTAAAAAATCTCTAACTCCGCTAACCACATTCCTAAAAAATCTCTAATAAAATTACAAACAAACTAACTTAAATATAATAAATAAATTCACTTAACCACCACCCTAAAAAATCTCTAACAAAATGGTGTTGATGATGTGACGAATACCGGCATGAGTAGGATGTACCTGACAATCTTCACTGGGTCAAGCCCCGTAGTGCTGAACTGGAGGGCCAGGTGGTACACGAGGTTGCCACCGGCCGACTCGCCGGAGACGAACACCTAGTGTAAGTCGGCCGCGGTGACTTGCTACGAATCCAATGTAAGCTGGTTGAGGAGCCAGAGGAGGGAGGTGGCTGGCGTGGAAGTTGGGCCAGGCGGAGGAGCCAATGTAGAATACCCCACTGGGAAGGGCGGCCCCGCGGAGCGCACGACCATGCCATTTAAAGAAAAAGGCTGAGCAGCTATAGCACACCATGACAATCCTCTACAACATCTGGCTGCGGCTTCGGATGAGCCGAGGACGCCATTGCATGTACGTACGCGGTGTGCGTGAGTCAAGATGGGTTGCGGTACGTCACAGTGTGCACACGGTCATATACGCATCTATTCGTGTACTCGCTAGAGTAGGGCCATGACATCGACCTTGTGGGCCGCCGGCAGACGGTGCTCTGGTGCAAGGCGGTAGTCGAAGGAGAGCACGACCATGGGAGCTCTACGACATGGCGGAGGCAGCCGGTGTGAAAGCTGGGCCAGGCACAGGAGCTTGTGCAGAAGCCCCTGCTATGGAAGTAGGCGAGCACGGGGAGCTTCTTCTCGCCATCCTCCCCGGCCGTCATCTTCGCCGGCCTGTACATGCAAAGGCTGAGGTCGCGGCTGGTGTCGTACACGATGTCCCTCCACTCAATGTGGCCATTGCCGGCGTGGTCGTCCACGCCGCTGGACGGGAAGGGCGGCCTCACGGAGCGCACAACCATGTTGTTGCTGAGCAGCTGCAACACACCACGGCAGTCCTCCACGACATGCGGCGGCGGCTTTGGATGAGCCAAGGACGCCATTGCCTGTATGCGCGCGCACATGGGTGACGATGGGCTGCGGTGTGGAGCCGTGTGCGTAGCAGTGTGCGCGTGGCCATATACGCATCTATTCATGTACTCGTTAGAGGAGAGCCACGACAGCATCCTCGTGGGCCGTCGGGAGGTGGTGCTCTAGCGCGAGGCGGTAGTCGAAGGAGAGCATGACCATGGGGAGCTTCGCGGCATGGCAGAGGCAGCCAGCGTGGAAGTTGGGCCAGGCTCAAGAGCCAATGCAGAAGCCCCCGCCGTGGAAGTAGGCGAGCACGGGTAGCTGCAGCACACCGCGACGGTCCTCCATGAGAAACGAGTGAAGCGGGCCGGCGCAAAGCTTGGTGGGGTGTGGCAACATATCGGGTAGCACTGGCTAAGCTCGGTGATGAAGATTGCGACTTGATATGACACTTCAGTCTCACATGAGCTACCAGGGTGTAAATTTTAGAAAATTAATGAATGAAAACCATGTCATGCTAAGATGCAAAATGTATGTTGAAAGTGGTTTTAGAGCATGTTAAATATATTTCTAATCTGTAGAAAAGCATGGTTCTGCGTGGAGTGATAATCTATTAGAAAAAGTATCTTGCATTGCTTGCGTTGTTTACTGTTTATTTTGATAGGATGTTGTTTGTGCTTTGGACCAGGTTTCATTCAACTAATGAAACCGGGGAGTGATCTCCTCGATACTCTAAAATAGGAAGACGGTAGTGCGCGAAGGCAGAGCGACATGAAGCGACACAGAGTCGAATGGGGGCGAAGACACAGCAGTGGTGAAGCCATCACGCCATTAGAAGTAAAGCGGAGCCAAGGGCAAAGCCAGTTAATAAGGTCAACGCCACCATCGCCGAATGCAGGGGATAAATATTGGCATAATCGTCCGTACCTCACTTCATTATCCATATTAAGGTGATGCCCATGTACCAAAATCTCTCGCTAAAGGTGACAAGAACCACATGGAAATTCATCAAAGTTGAAAAAACAGTAGTGCATGACGGCAAATTGATAGGGAGTGGAGCTCGGCCATATCGCATCATCGATGGAGTTAGAGGCAGAGTTGAGGGACTGGTAGTAGAGAGGAAGGAATAAGAAAGACGTTGTGTTATCTTCTTACGGCATGGAGTGGACAAAGAGATATACGGCGGGATGAAGGACATATGAGAAATATGCATAGTTTATGGAGAGGAGCAAAACGTGAGAAAAAAACTAGTGTTTGTCACGTCTTGATTAGAAACAACACTTCATGCATGTGTTCACTAAATAAAATAATATTTTACTCAATGTCTGTATGTATTTTTTTATTGTTTTATGGCGACACACGGACACTTACTAGTACTACTAATACCCAGGAGATGGCACCGAACAAACCATCCATTAGGATCACGGCAACACGGCGGCTCTCTTCTTCCACCTTGGCTCTCTTCCCCGATCCCCTTCTTCCTGTCCAGTATCCAAAAACTACCTAATCCTGTTGTAATCGTTGCTTTACCGAGTGAACCGTGTGGGTTGCTAACAGGAAGGTGGAAGGGGAGTGGTGTTAGTGGCGCGTGCGCCGCTAGCCGCGGGAGGTGGTGATAATCTGTGACTGGAAAGGGCGACAAGCACGGAGAACGGGCACGGTGGCGGTCGACAAACGGTGTGAAGGTGACAGCGCTAGCGTGGTATGGTGCTTGCGGCAGCTCGTTAGCTGCACCTATTTTCTTTAGTCTCTTGCAAGCCAGGATCTGGCCTAGGGTCACTTGCTGCTTACAGCTCAGACGCGGGAAAGTTAACTTACCTTCATCCAACTAGTTAGTTCTGGTGAGAGACGAGAGAGTGAGGGGACATTTTTGGCATTTCGGCGCTTGAGTAGAGACGAGGAAAAGAGAGAGGGTCTGAGGACTTGCCGCGTGGAAGCTCTTCCCTCGATTTTTAACCTGTGGTCTTCACCTCCAGCTCCAATCACCTATCTCTTTCTCGGGGGATTTGATCTCGCCACCTCGTCGACCTCTCCTCGGCGATTGGTTCTCGGGCACCGGCACTAAGGGCGTGGGTGCATCGACATCAGGTGATTTCTGCGTTCTTGGATTTAGATCCCAGTTCCTTTTCTTGGGGTTCTTGCTTTCTTCTTCCCCGGTCTTGGGCTTGGCAGCATTTTGCTGGTGCCCTTCGAGGCATCTGATTAGCTTGGTCGAAGAATCGAGTCGGGTTCCTCAGGGTTCTTGGCCAAAGTTTGGCCACGATGTCCGACGACGGATTGGTAGGGCTATGCGCTTACATTTGCTCTCAGTGTTGCGTTTCCCGGATTTCTGGGCCCTGGATTTGATAGCTTCTGCAGGTTTGAGGTGTTGATCAGTTGAGTGGCGCAAGTTGGCTGCAATTTCTTGGTTCTTGGCTGCATCAAGAGAAATACACCAGGGGATTTTGCACTTAAGCTTCCATACTGACCCTCTGGGTGCCGTTTGCCATCTTTTTTACCGATTTACTTAATTTTGATCGATCTACGTGTTGTGCAAACGTTTAGTGTAGCATATGTGGCTGGATGGGGAGAATGCATTTAGTTAGAGATATATTGGTTCTTTCTTCCATTGTGCATCCTAAAAGAAGTCAATGCTATTGAGTATCGCCAATTTGAGAAAGAAATGTACCAGATGCAATGGATATGAATGTTATTAGTTTATTACTGGGCTTATTTTGACAATTGATATTAGTTTATTACTGGGCTTATTTTGACAATTGACCATAAAAAACTATATTGTTAAGTCGTATGTACCATTTAAGTAGGGGGGAAAACCACTTTTTATTTGTAAATGAAGGACTATCCTGAAGGAAATATTACTTCTTACAATAGTAAAATTCACAGTATGCATTTCTATGAAGATAAGAATAGATAATTTGTTCATGTGGATCCGACGAGTGCCGGCATATTCTCAGTTTGTCGGGTTGCCCTAAGTTTGAGGGAGATAGTATTTTTTGCCTATTGTGATAACACCTGCTTTATTATTCAAATTGATATACAAATTGCTCTTTTTCTGGTTGGATGGTGGGGTAGAGTCTGACTTCACTTGGTGGTGTTGGTGGGGTGCGCCAATGAATTGCATTAACCTGGTTCTGTTCCTCTGTGGTTTAACAATTCTGCGTTTCTTATCCTCCACTAGAAACGTAGTTTAAACTAGTAACTAGTAGTACAGCGAGTTGACTAGTCAGTATTGAACTCAAAATTGAACGATATTTTACTTGATAATGCTAGTACCATTACCAGTCCCTTATTATATAATCAAGCAAATACATTCATGGTCAAGTGATACTGGTAAACGGGCATATGTTTGGTTAAACATATATGGGTGTGTGATCTGAGGCTATTTGGTACATTTACACTGACTAATTGTTCCCTATCAGAATGAAAACTGTTTTGATGCCGTTCTTTCTATAGCAGGAATTCAGCTCCAAATTAGTCTGTTCTCTTTGGCAGCTACCACAATTTGATTTACAAACATGGCTTGTTGTTTTATGTGTGGAAAGGACATCAAACAAACTATTGAAGGTGAAGAAGGTGAGCATTTCATGTCTTTCTCAGTTTTATAACCACTTCTACAGACAAAAATCGCCTCGTTCTGATCCACTTGCATTTGCTTTCTGGCAGTTCCAGGAGGAAATAAGGTGAGAGTTTTTTCTTATAGTGAGCTGAGGAAAGCTACACATGATTTTAGTGGGGCAAACAAGATTGGCGAGGGCGGTTTTGGTTCCGTGTTCAGGGTAATTTGCCAAAGTCATTGGTCATTTCAACAATGTTTAATGTCCATTGCATCAAACTCTCTTGCTTAAAATTCATTTTTATTTGATCAGGGAAGGCTTAAAGACGGCACAATTGTTGCGGTAAAGGTGCTTTCTGCTACTTCAAGGCAAGGCATCCGAGAGTTCTTTACTGAACTAACAGCAATTTCTGATATTGTGCACGAAAACCTGATCACCTTAGTCGGTTGCTGTGCTGAAGGGTCCCATAGGATCCTTGTGTACAACTATCTTGAGAACAACAGCCTTGCACATACACTACTAGGTGACATACTGGTCTATCTAATGTGTCCTTCATTGACCACGTCATCCTTCAGTATCTATCTTACTTAAGTACATTACATGGTATTGCAGGAAAAGGTTATAGCAGCATCCGATTCAACTGGAGAGCTCGTGTTAAAATCGCTGTAGGTGTTGCCCATGGCCTTGCATTTCTTCATGAAGAAATCCGCCCCCCAATAATCCACCGGGACATAAAGGCAAGCAATATTCTTCTCGACAAGGATCTCATCCCCAAAATTTCTGATTTTGGGTTGGCAAGGCTCCTCCCTCCAAATGCAACTCATGTGAGCACCCGTGTTGCAGGAACAATGTAAGTATAACCTTGTTTAGGAGTTTGTTTGGAAATTGGAATATATTCCATTCTTATCTCTCTCTGCCTTTTCTTTTCTGTCAGAGGATACCTGGCTCCTGAATATGCAGTCAGAGGACAAGTGACAAAGAAGTCAGATATTTATAGTTTCGGTGTTTTGCTGTTGGAAATTGTTAGTGGCAGGTGTAACCACAATAATAGATTGCCTTATGAAGACCAATTTCTGCTTGAGAGGGTAAGCTTTACAATAATACCATATTCATTAAACCTATGCTTCAGTTTGAGATTGTCAGTTGCGATTTCCTTTCCATGATGAGGCATTTAGGTGTTAGCTGGTATTTAGTTACCTGATAAGATACTTTGCTACTTGCTGTGTTGATTGTTCTTAACATCGCAGTAATTCTGTTTATGATTTGGCACCCAAATTGTAACAACTTTCTCAAGACCGCATTTTATCTTTTGTCCTAAAAAAAAGTCATCTGTAGGTGTTTTTGCCCAGATAGCAAACCACTGTGTGTAAGAATACCCCGAGAATCATATGGTTACTAGATTCAGTTGTAATATTTTGTTTCTTTAATGTTCGGAAGCTTATTTGGTTGGAAGTTCTGAACGTAAAAGGTCTGCTGGTGCTCTTGCAGACATGGGCGTGTTATGAGCAAGGACAGCTTGAGAAGATCATAGATGCAGACCTAGAAGACGACCTGGACATTGAGGAGGCATGCCGATTCTTGAAGATTGGTCTACTGTGCACTCAAGATGCAATGAAACTCCGTCCCAGCATGACCAACATCGTCAGAATGCTGACTGGAGAGAAAGGTGTCTCCATGGATAGGATCACCAAGCCCGCCGTCATCAGTGACACGGGAGACATCAAGGCCAAGAACCAGCGGAGACCAAGCTATACACATTCTCCCACAATGAGATCCGTCACGATCACTGAACCATCCACAATCACATCATCAGAAGCGACAACAGAGTCATCGCCGTGAGAAGTACATATATGAAGCAAATCTTTTTGTTGTAAATTATCATCCTAGATAGAGTGTGTGTGTTCGGTTGATTGATGTGCGACGGTGATTTTGCATTCTTGTTTGTTTGTGTTCCTTATGTTGTTTTGTTTCACGTAAATATTTTGCAATGAAATTATGGCAGAATCAAATAAGTTCCCTTGGTTTTATCTTTTGATTTGACGAATTTATCTAGTTGTCTTTGTTTATCACCTTGCATCCATGTGAAGTGTGAAGTGTTTTACCTATAATGGAACTGAGATTGTCTAAATTTGTTGTTACATACCAATTTCTCAACAAACGGGAGAACATACCCATCACAGCAGTATTCCAGGCCCAAATTTTCCAGAGTTGTTTCAGAACTTACCACAAAATACACATATATGCCATGACATGTAAATGCCCCCATGTAGTTACCAAATTTCCGTTAGCATTACAACCAAGGTAGCTGGATAAACCAAAATAATAACAGTAAAAACCTTTACAAATACTCCCTCCATTCAACAATGTAAAGCACGCGCGCATCTTAAGATTTACAATTTGACTTATAATATTTTAGTTATGTGACATAAAAATGATATCATCGAAAAGTATTTTTGAAAATAAATCCAATAATACCACTTTTGTGTCACGTAACCAAAATAATATAGATCTAATTATAAATATTGGGATACGTGCGCGTCTTATATTGTTGGACAGATGTAGTATATTGAGATTTATCTAGGTGCTAGTCATACCGATCACCGACGACATGCATTTGTCACTTGATGGTTATTACAGGATAAAGAGCTTGTGATTTATCTCAGCACAAATACATACAAAATTTATCAAATCAAAAAGCGTTGAATACGGAATAGGATAGAGAGTAAAATTACGGATGTGCATGTGCCTAGTGGGCATCGATGTCGTTCGTCTCGACCTACCCATATTCAATCTTTTGGATGTTGTGCCATATTTCGGTTTATGCACATGCACATTAAATGGAACAACACGTGGCCACGTTATGCATTTCAGGTGATGAACTCTTCCCTAAAAAGAAAGTTACGGATGAACTAAACTATTGAATCTTTCATACTCTGTGATGAACATGTTATCGCGATGGTAAAGGGTTGTAATTTGTAAAGTACAATCTACTAAGATTTGTTAAGCTTTTCATTTTACCGGTTCCATCTAAGCTTCCGCAATATAATTCCCTTATGAGCGAGAGGACAGACAATGCATTCAACAACATAATTATACTACTACACAAAGATCATAAAAGATACCTAATCATAAACGGTTCACTAAAATTCATTCGTAATAGATTAATCATGAATAGTTTTTTTTTATGAAAATACACATCATATAAAAAGTCGTTTGTGATAAATAGGCATTGCAGATGATTTTTTTAAAAAAATCGTCTACAATATCATCACGGACAGTTTTTTTTAAAAAGCCCTATTTAATTTGGATCATCCCACTTGGCCCATTTACCTCTAAAACGCACCCAACTAGATGACCCACTTGACCCAATCAGTACCACTAGCTCCCCCTCAAAACCCTAGTCATCATGTGCATTGATAGTCAACACTAAGCCACCTCCCCTCCTCTTGGGCCCTCTCTCCCTCCTTCGCCTCCTCCTCTTCCTCTTAGATCCAGGCGAGGCAGCATGGCAGGCAACAAAACTGAGGGCATGGCTGCCGTAAAGAGTGACGGGACCAACAAACCGGCCGCCTCCATCGTTGTCGTCTCCCACCAACTCGTGGTTGTTGTCGTCTCAGACAAAGAGCACCACCTGATTTGCCTCCTCCTAGAGCCGTGGTCGTGGACCCGGATCTAGCGGAGGCGACGGTGCTGAGTGGTGGCCTCGAAGGGGGGACAATGCAGGCAGTGGAGGAAGCCGGATCTAAAAGTGAGTATGCTCCCTCTCCTATCTCTCTCTATACTCTCTCTTCCTAACCCATCCCGGCTAGCTAGTGCAGGCGGCGGCGACTAGTACCAGATCCAGGGAAGATGACCCCGCCGTTGCCAGATCTAGTGGCCCTGATGCTTGTGGCTGCCGGATCTGGAGGCCCCAGTGCTGATGGCCGCGAGATTGACCACGATTACAGGAACGCACAACCCAGGGAGCTACAGGTTCCACAAGTCTTCATAGAGAGTGCAGTGTTCGAGGCCACATGGTTGGTCTCCATCCTTGCCAGTGTCGTTGTGGCGTACCCGGTTTTAAGGCCGGATACTCCCTTGTGATTACTGTACCAGTCCCTGGATCAGTAGCCGGTACACACAAGTTAACCTGTATATCATTGCCATACATGCGTAAATCAGTATACTCTATGTAAATAGACCGTCAATGTCGATTGTTTGATACCTGTAGCCCAACGGCTATAAACATGCAGTGAAAAAACAAGCGTTGATGTGGCCCATCAATATGCCATACCCGACAGGCAATTGACTGGGGTTATGACCTAGCTTTCACGTTCATATTCGTATCTTCGGGTTTGATGTCTCCTCTGTCTGGCCAAATCAACAAGCCAGGTGAGTACATTGAATGTACTCGCAAGCAATTCCCACAGGAGAATTATACGGCATTATTTCATGCATGGTGTGATTCAAGGAAAACAGCTCTACCCTAAGTTGCAAGTTGTGCGAAAATGTAAGTTTTCAATTTAAATAAGAGAATAATAGATTCCAAAGCAGTTTTGAAAATTAGAACAATTCAACGCAACAAAATTTCTCTCGAGGTAGTCCCAGCTACCTCCTTTTCTCATCCCAAGTGATAGCTCCGTCTATCATTGCTTAACTCAATGCTCAGCCCGTACTACCCCGGCAGTACGGCTAGCCTCCTCCTGCAATTCGTTGCTACCAGCCGTGTAGCGTAAATTGCACCCTGTGGACACATCATGCCCACGTCCTTAGTCCCTTTCCCAAGCTTTCGCAAACAAAACTCAGTCTAACCAATGTGTGGCCTTACCAGTTCATGTCCATAACCGAGGATGCGGCTATTCGAATAGTTTTTAACACTCTGCAGAGGTTGTACGGCTTTACCCACAAGATGTAAATCCCCCTTGTTGCCGAGCGCTAACGGATACACTTCATGAGGTGTATCGGCAAGGTTATTACAACGAGACCTTCGCCCGCTTCCATACTAGATCTGGACCCGCTAGGTGGGTAACCCAACTTTTGCGTCCCGGACCAAAAATGGGACTCCCCATCTTTGTGTCGCATCAACACCCAAACGCCCAGCGCTGGTGGATCTCTAGGACTTTAACCACCTAGTCACATACTCCCTACTTCCCACGGGTCCATACTCTAGTACTTGCCGGGGTACCAAGCCAAGTCCTTCCCATAAAGGACATGTGGACGTACGGTGAGGAACTAGTTTAGCGGCACTTAGGTTCGGTCCTTAGTCGATTCGAGCAAGACTCCATATTCGTCCTCGACGACCACGCTGCCTCCTAACACTCTACAGCCCCGGGCTGCCCTTACCATTCTCACCCGAATCAAAATCATCCTCCAATTTTATTTGGGGTTTTGGCAAATATTTCTTTTTAAAACAATCACCTCGGAAAGCACATGCTATCCGAGGGTTTTATTTCCCATGTCCCAGGATTTTCGGGTATACCGATCAAAATTTCAGTTTTTAACTATAGCGGGTCTAAGCATGGCTAGTTCCTATAGCCTTAATACTCTTGTCGATCATAGAACAACCGACTAATACATCTAGGGTTACAAGGATTGGATATTCATACCTAAGCCATATGCAGCTATAGGGTATAACTAGGTCTACATAAAATACCGTTGATATCCACATAGCATGCAAGTTTCACAAACAAATTACTTAGTTTTCACACATATGGGATTCAATATGATCAAAGGGAAAATGCTTGCCTGGAAACTCTTGCTCTTGTTCTTGATGTGGGGGTGAGTCCGGGTCCTCCTGAAGTACGTACCTCACTCCGTCAACTACACGTCGAAAAATCGGTGAATAAGAAGCAATCCAAAACAACTTTAATAAATTCGGATGATATACATGTTTAAAAAGGATTGATGCTATTAGGGTGAAGTAACCAGGGTATTGTTGTTGAGGTGGTCAAATTAGGGTTTAGGGTTTTCCGGGAGGCGGATTGGTATTCCAACCCTTAAGTAGTTTTACTTACGAGTACTTCATGGCGGAGCCTAGGAGGGGTTCATGTACGTGCAAATGGGGTTCGAGCTAGTGGTAAGGTTCTGGGGTTTTAGAATCTTTGGTCTAGGAAAAGAGGAAGCCTTGAGCAACTGGTATGTATGCAAATAGCATAAACTAAAGATGCGTTCAAACAGAGAGTACTTATGCTACTGAAGTTCTTACTTTTAAACTGATTGCTTTGATCTCAATAGCTACTGCGGACATTTTGGTATACTGGATGTTATGAAGAATCTACTTTGGACTGCCCTGGAATAGCACATACAGTGCATATGTTGATTTAGAGAAAATGTAAGAAATGCCCTAGACTTAATCTCCTTTGTTCATGACTCTATTATTGTTGAAAGTTGAAATTATTTTGAAACAAATGTTTGGATTTTACTTAAGGACTTCAGAACCGGTGAGACTTTTGTAAAAACCAATCTGGTTATACCTAAACCGGGCGAACCAGAACATAACCGATACTGCATAAACCGGTTTGGAACGATTACGCTTTCAGAGAGAAGAGAATGCGCCTTTCAGCAGGGAAAACGGCCTGGGGCCAGGCGCTGCCACTCATCGTTGGTGGGCCTCATCCTCGCCTGTGGCCCACGCGACAGAGGGCGCATTCTTTACCTGGCTTGGCCTCGGGTCGATGGGGTGCGCCCCCGTTGGCTTGGTCTCGCCGCTCGGAGCAGGGCGTGAAGGTCGCTGGCACTGGAGCTCCCTGGTTTGGGGCTTTTGACGGTGAGGAGGGTTAGTGGAAATTGGGGACAACTTTAGGAAGAGGAGAAAACAGCGGTCGAGCTGCTGCAGGTTAATTTAGGCATGGATTTTGGGTGTTGTTCAGATTTCTGAGGGCAATGGCGATTCGGTTGTGTTTCCACGGCGAGGGTTGAAGGCAATAGAGGAGAATTGGTTAGCTTCTCACCACTTGAATGGGAAGGGGAATGGCTTGGGGAGGGAATGGGACACCCCCATTGCTTTTATAGGCAGGGCGGCGAGGAGGATGGCATTGCCGCCGCTGTTCCGGCTCGGGTCCGGTGATAGGACATTGCCGGGGTGAATAGATTGACCCTGTGGCCATAGGGGAGTGGGAGGACGGTCGTGGCACTTGGCGGTGGCGAGCGGCGCGGAAAGAATCGGCGGGTGGTGCGGGTTGACAGAGAGCGGGTGGCGCGGTGCCGCTGTTGCTGACCGGACACGGCGAGGAATGCTCCCGAGGCGCAACAGATCGGCGCAGAGCTCAAGGGGGTTTGAGGTAGGGCCGTGGCATGCCATGGTGCAAGGTGGCGCGGTGGCATCGGCGGGCGGCACGGCTTGCCACTGTTGGGTGCCCTGTGGTAGGCCAGGGCGCGGCCAGCGTGCGTACTCGATCGGCATGAGCATGCCATGGTGTGCTTATGACGTGTTTGAGGTGTCAAACCATGTCACTGGTACCGGGGGTATCGTGTTCAGGGAGATGGGAAAAATTAGGCACCGAAAGGAGCAGTTCTTCCATGTAGCACTTGAATGCCCATGTTGACATGGTTTGGAATCCTACTGGGAATGATGGGACGTGTGAAGCCAGAGGGATTTTATGGAAGTAGGTATGTTAGAGAAGTAGTGGAGAGTCCGTACCAAGATTCTGAACTACCTTCACTGAGGTTCGCACTTGATTCTATGTGAGGAAAGAATTAAGGTGAAGGTGTTCAATGCCAGTGGTTGAGAATTTTTGAACATGAGGAGTTCAAGTTTTTGCATATTCATGCTCCTGGTTGTATAAGGATTCTTATGAAATTTTAGTGAAATTTTCTGAAGCTTATTTTTGTGTGTTGTAGTTAAACACTCAATATTGCCCTAAATTTATTATTTACATCTATGTATATTTTTGAATTGGGCATCTCTGTTTTATTTTATAATTGAGTTAAGAATAATATTAGGTTGTCCCACAAATTTTCTCAGAATTTTTGAAAGGCCGAGGAGTGTTAGGTCTCGCGATTAGGGTTTCGGAAGAAATTGGATTTAAATAGTGGTAAAGGAATCGGGAGATGGAACTAGGGTTTCGGGGTGCGGCAAGGGTTGGAGGGAACATGGGAACTCTTGGAAATCCGTTCACCTTGATTCGGGGCTACTCGGTTGCAGGGTGTCGTGGATGCACCGATGTATACGGTGTATATGTTGCGTTAGGGTTATGCATGTATATAGTGCGTGTGTGGTGGTTTCCGGTGCATTGAGTCTTCGTATATTGGGAATGCCCTAACTACATGCAATAATATGTTGTTATGCAAGTTTGGAAAAATCAGGGTGTGACAGTCGTCGCCCAAATATTTGTTGTTGATCTTGTTCCTGTTCGCGGTGATGGTTTCTTGACTTTGGTGTGCTACTGGTGCTTCACGCTCCAAGCTTGCATGGTGGTCAAGAACGCGGGCTTCACCCTCGTCTCCGTGGCATCCGGTATCACTTTGTGGTTTATTACTGGAAACCGCCTGTTATGAGCCCTTGAATCATAGACCCATGAGTTGACGGTTCATGAAACCACCTGTAATGACGGTTTCGAGCCGCTTGTGATAAACATATCGCCGTCTACCCCGGCTTTGTTATGTCTCCACCGCTACTGCCTTGCCACCATCCTCCACTCCTCCTCGTCGAATTACTCGTCGGCACCGATGAAAGGACTAAGGCTATTGACTAGAGGGGTGAATAGGAGATTATCAAAAATTATAACTGTTGGATCGGTGGCTTCCGACAGAGGGGGGGTGAATGTCGAACTAAAAATTTCTTCTCAAGATGAGAACACAAAACTATAGATTAACTATTGTGCTCAAGTCAAGTAATGCAGCGGAAAAGCAATTGACAAATGGATTAAGAAAAATTCAGCAAAACACTGTCAGATCGGAAGTTCTGGTCTAAATATCGGAGGTTCCGACCTGACCGGAGGTTCCGATGTCACCCCTAGTTTGAGCGCTCTGGAAAAATCAGAACTTCCGACTTCTGGATCGGAACTTCCGATCTGGATCGGAACTTCCGACTCCTGGATCGGAACTTCCGATATGGATCGGAACTTCCGGAGTAAGAAAATCGGAACTTCCAGTTTTGGAAAAACAGCAGACTGTCGCTCGGAAAAACGTTCGCAGATTTTGATCCACCCAACGGAATTGAATGAAATTTTGCACAGAGGTGGACAAAAGACTTACGGAGCTGTTCCAATTGGAATTATGTCAAAAGCTCATCTGTGCTGAGAGAAAACCCCAATTTACTAACAGCTGGTCTGAGAGCAAATGAGAGGAAAAACTTGCACGAAATCCAATCTATTGATTCTTAGGACTTGTGAGGGATTTTGATGTTCAATCAATAGAGAAACATCTCACACGTCCTAGCAATCTATTCCACCAAACACACCTCAAGAAACAACCCTCCGATCATATCAAATACAAAACCCCAATTTCTTTCTTCTCCCTCAAGCAATCTCAAGAACTCAAAAACGTGAAGGACAAGATTGATTCTTGCGTAAGCTTAGATAGACTCACTTTGGGAGTAATCTATCCATCTTTCACTTGACAAAACAAGAATCAATTCATGAGGGAAGAAGGAGAACGAAAATCCAAAGAGTAGAAAGAGAAAACCTCACAATCACAAAGGAAGACACATGGCTTTTCTTGGAAATCTTTTTGTATTGATTTTCGTGGATTTTCTTGCTGTTTCAAAGACCTCTCATGATTAGGCCAAAACTCTCTTGAGCAGCCCCTAACTAGGGTTTTCACAAAGCTTACAAAAGGGTTGAGAGATAAGCACCTCTTACCCCTCCTTTTATAGTGGTGGAGGCATACCTCCCACCACTTGGGCTTTAAGCCCATTTAGATGGCATGAGCACTTAGCACGCATCACAAAGCGTCTAAGTGACTCATCCACCATCCATCTTTCCTTCTACCCTAAGCAACTAACCCTAAACCGCTTCCCGGCCTCCGCCGCAGTTTCTTGGTTATGCTTCGGTAGATTCCGCGTTTTTACCAAAACGCCCTCGCACTGACTCGGTCCTCACGTCCTCGTCTCCACCCGCTTTCTTGTCCTCCGCGTACATGCTTTTAAGCCGCACGATGTCGTTGCCACCTCCTTGACCGCATCTCAGCCCTCCAAGCCTCATGCCGGTCCATATGGCCGAACCATCGCAGCACCCAACTCGCACCTGCACACCATAGACCAAGCAAAGCGTTGCGAGCACAAGTTTTCCACTTGACCCAAGTCAGCCGAGAAAATCTTTCATCCACTCAATTTTTCCTTGAGACAAATTGAGAAACTCAAACAATCAATCACATTTCATAATTAGTTCATATTTCAAACAATGAATTCATGCAACTAGGGATTCAACTCCGCACATAAAGTAGCAAGATATTCATCACACATATTATCAAAGTCATCACATGACTCACAATCTCCCCCTTGATGAATATATTGCCAACATCTCTCAATCAAACACATTGGAGTTGGTTTAAAGATTTTAAAAGCAATCAAGTTGCAAGAATTCACACTTGGCCAAAAGAAAGAGAAAGCACGCACCGGGCCAAGTGAATGTTAACAAGAGTAAGATCCAGAACATGAGTGAAGGCAAAACATAATCGCTGAAACTCCCCCTCACTCCTATAATCCATATATCTATGATCTACTCCAGGAAATGCGAAATCCATCCAAAGGTATGATTGATACGACTATTTCTTCCCCTTTGGCATTATAATCATCAAGGATAAGCATGTATGCATGAAAATTTTGATTTTTCAGTTTGAACGAGCTTTGAAGATTATCCATAATGAGACACAAAAAGTGCTAATATGCCACATAGGTGCTCACCAAACCATAAGAAGACATGTAGATCAAGAAGAGCAGCTAGCATATCAAGTTCTTAGCATATTAAAGAGTTCACTAGTAATGAGCGCCAGACTAGGTAGTCACAATTGCAATGACTCTAAACATGAGTGAAGTAGGACAACCTAGCGCTAAGCCATGACTAGGAGGACAACCGATCAAGATTAGGACCAAAATACTCTACCACATGCTAAATTAAGCAATCACATGATTAAATGGATTAGGCACAACCAAAATACAACCCCCGGCACGAGGAAGTATCTTGAGTGATTCATCCTGACTTTTTCACATTGAGTCCACATGATTATTTGGACTAGCCACAACCAAAGTACTACCTCCTGCACGAGCAAGTACCTTGAGTGATTCATCCCTATTTTAGCATTTTTCACATTAGCATATGATAGATGTCAAGCATGTAGAGCAAAAACTAGTGACTTTTGATGACAATAAGCATTCTCCGACCCGAGCCACAAAAGCCTAGGCATGTTAAGCCACTAGCAGTCCTAATCAAGATTACCATGAAGTCCTATCTTTGACCAGTCATAAACAAAGATCATAGTTGCAATACTAGAGTCATGAGCAGATTCAAAAGCAAAGAATTCCCTAGCAGGCAACTCATCAGTAGATCAAAGATTTAAATTCAAGTTGTTGTCCAATTAAGCTAGCATCACAGATTCTTGAGAACACATATCAAAATATGGTGAAATGAGCTAGACAATCAGAATATGGCATATTGCGAACTCGTAGAACTCATTGTTTCATCAAGGATAATAGACAAAGCTCGTGAATATGGAAGTGCACATGATATATCACAAATGATGCAAAATGCACTATGTTACACTATGATACACAGTGAGAAGACTCCCTCTCAAACCAACCCATGGGGATGAACAATCCCCAACTCCCCTCTAAGTGCACAGAATCGTGTGGGATCTAATGGCTTGGTAAAGATATCCGCAAGCTGATTTTCAGAATTAACAAACTTAAGCACTACATCACCTTTCTCAACATGGTCTCTCAGGAAATGAAACCGCACATCTATATGCTTAGTTCTAGAATGCTGCACTGGGTTCTTAGCAATGTTAATAGCACTAGTGTTATCACAGAAAAGTGGAACACTATCAAAAGACAACCCAAAATCCCGCAAAGTCGAAATCATCCAAAGAATCTGACTACAACAACTAGCGGCTGCAACATACTCAGCTTCAGCAGTAGATTGTGCAACAGAGGATTGGTTTCTACAAGACCATGAAACAAGAGAAGTGTCAAGAAAATGACAAGTTCCAGAAGTACTCTTGCGGTCTATCTTACAAAAGATCGAAAACGAGTCGACTCAGTACTGGGGTTAGCAAGCAAAGATTTTCGAATCCAGTACTGAGTCACTCGCTGAACAGGCACAGCAGATCGTGAGTGATTAGCATGCAATGCAACATTTTGAGCAACTCTACGTCCCTGACTTAGAACGCGCTGCGGAGGAATGTCACGCACCGGAACACGTGAACCACCTCCAAGAGGACGGCGTAAAGACTCTAAGCGACCTAACCCCTGTCGCCTGCTAGAGCCACCAGAAACCTCAACATGTTGAGGCCTCGTGTGTGCCTTAGGAACACTCAACGCATTGATGCGTCGTTGAATACCCTTAAGAACACGAACACGGTCACGACGCTCCTCCTTGAGACGTCGAAAGCAAAACTCAACAAGATGACCACTCTTATGACAATGAGTGCATCGGTATTTTACCCTCTGCAAGGTAGTACCACCTGAAGCTGAAGCACTCTTGTCCTTAAGAGATGAATCTAGATAACCACCTGACTTGAACACTATTCCCTTCTCCCCCTGAGCTATTGCAATCAAGCCTCTACCAAGAGAACCAATGGGATGAGGAGGATGATTCTTATTCTCTTCCACATGATTGAAGCCTAGACCTTTGCCTGAGCTAACTCTAGACTTGTCTAAGATCATATCAAGTTCTTTCCTACCTCCAGAAAATTTCTCCAAAGTTTTCTTGAGGTAGTCAACTTCCCTAAGCAAAGGAGCACATGTAAGACAAGCTCCTGAAGCTGACTCTCTAACAGCTTTCTCATATTTTTCTCTGTATGCTCCTAGTTCAAGTTTTAGAGACTCACAAGACACACAAGCGATGCTACATGTTTCAGCTACTGTTTTCTTAAACCTCTCTCTAAATGCAGCATGCATAGCAGAAACATCATTCTCAAGCTCATGGCAAAATGTGCAAGTAGAGGAAATAGCATGAGAAACATCAACAGGTAGCTTAGAAGCAGTAGCATTAGCCAAAGTGAGTTTTCTGTAAAGCTCAGAGATGTGTCTTCCTAGGTCCTGATTTTCTTCAACTAGTTCAGAGCATTTATCACACACTGGTCTTCTCATTTCAAGCACAGATTGATTCAATTCTTTATTTCTACCTTCCAAATACTTGCATCTTAAACATGTGGAAGATTCTTGAGTGCTCTTAGAACTAATGCTAGCAAGTTGATTCTTAGCATTCTTGAGTTCATTAGCATGAAATGAGTGAGCAATACAACCAGCAAGATAAACAGTTTTAAGCTTGGCTAGATTGTCTTTATAAACCATAAGCTCCTAGATGACAAATATATGCAACATGAAACCTAGAGCGAAGCACAATTTCATCTCATTCAACTCATTCAGAGGTGCTAAGCTAGATGAACATCCTAGAGATCCACAAGAAGGCGAACTAGCATGTGAAGCCTTAAGCATGTCAATTTCTTTCTTCAGAGAGTTTAAGTCATCATCCTTAGAAGCACAAAAGGAGCAAGGGCTCGACTTAAGTTATCAATTTTAATCATGGATGATTTGAGCAATTCACTTACACTAGCATGTGCATCTTTAGCTTCAAGAAATTCTTTGTGTAAAACATCACAACTAGCACATTCATCATCACTACTTTTCAGTTTAGCAATTTCTAGTGTAAGAGAATTAACTTTCTTGGTCAGGTCTTTAGATTTCTTGATTGAAGCAAACAGGGCATCATTTTGCACATCAAACATATCAAGCAGTTTATCATGCCTAACACTGAGCTCATCGAAGGTGCAACTTACATCGCTTTCAAGATCTTCGTCGTCGCTCTCTTCTTCGGATCTCGCCATGAAGCACATGCCGGTGAAGCCATGTTCTACCTTCTTCTTCCCTTTCTTCTTGTGCCTGGGCGGCTCCGGTTCATCCTCGCTTGAGGAAGAGGAAGATGAAGAAGAGTTGGAGCTGTTGTCGCTACCTTCAAAAACGGCGATAGCCCGACGAAGATTCTTCTCCGCCTCACGCATCTTGGGCCTTGATCCAAACTTGTTGCTTCTCTTGTCCTGAAACTTAGAAGCAAACTTGTTTCTCTCTTTAGGATTGGGACACTCGGATCGAATGTGGCCTTTCTCACCACATCCATAGCAAGTGATGTCCGAGGATTTCCTTCTCCTATTTCTCACATTCTTGTATGCCCTAGAGAAGCGTTTTGCAAATAACGCGAGCTCATCCTCGGGAAGAGATTCAAGTTGATCATCAGACAAGGAGGACAAGGCTGCAAGAGACAATCCAGAAGAAGAAGAAATCAAGCAAGTGTCGGAGTTGACACTAGGAGACACCATCCCCGATGGGTCCGAGGAAGTGTTCCCAACAAGAGCCAAAGTCTTAGACTTAGAACCATTTCTGTTCTCCGAAGTGATCTCATGAGTAGAGAGCTTGGAGAACAGGTGATCGAGTGTGAGAGTGGCAAGATTGGCGGACTCTTGGATGGCAATCTTCCGCACTTCAAAAGCGGGCTCTAAAGTGTTCAACACATGCCTAGCCATCTCTGAGTCAGAGTACCTCACTCCCACACTCCTGAGCTTATTCACAATTCTTTCAAATCTCTCAAAAAGCTCAGAAATTGATTCCCCAGGGCGTTGCTCAAAACGATTGTATTCCACTCTGTATTGATCCGCTCGAGCAATCTTGACTTGGTCGGACCCCTCATGGTAGGTGATCAGGGTCGACCAAATCTTGTGAGCGGTATCAAGATGAGCAACCCGCTCATGCTCCTTCCTATCCAAACCAGAAAGCAAATAGTTGATGGCTTTGCAATTGTTTTCAACATCAACCTGATTTGCAGCCGTCACTTCAGCAGGAAGAGCAAAGTCACTTTCGATGATTTTCCAAATAGCAAACCCCTCTGACTGGATAAAGATTTTCATTCGATTTTTCCAGAACTCCCAGTCCGTGCCATTGAAGACAGGAGGACGAGTCGAGTATCCGTGGGAAGCCATGGCTCGCAAAGCCGGTCAAAGCTTATAGAGAAGCGAGACCGGGCTCTGATACCACTTGTTGGATCGGTGGCTTCCGACAGAGGGGGGGTGAATGTCGAACTAAAAATTTCTTCTCAAGATGAGAACACAAAACTATAGATTAACTATTGTGCTCAAGTCAAGTAATGCAGCGGAAAAGCAATTGACAAATGGATTAAGAAAAATTCAGCAAAACACTGTCAGATCGGAAGTTCTGGTCTAAATATCGGAGGTTCCGACCTGACCGGAAGTTCCGATCCACATCGGAAGTTCCGATCCAGGAGTCGGAAGTTCCGATTTTTCCAGAGCGCTCAAACTAGGGGTGACATCGGAACCTCCGGTCAGGTCGGAACCTCCGATATTTAGACCAGAACTTCCGGTCTGACAGTGTTTTGCTGAATTTTTCTTAATCCATTTGTCAATTGCTTTTCCGCTGCATTACTTGACTTGAGCACAATAGTTAATCTATAGTTTTGTGTTCTCATCTTGAGAAGAAATTTTTAGTTCGACATTCACCCCCCCCCTCTGTCGGAAGCCACCGATCCAACAATAACCAAAGCAAATCCTATGCATGCTAGCAAACAATATTTACAAGAAAAACAAGTATGAAGAGATGACAATGATCACAATCACAAAGGAGACAAAGATTTGTTGTCGAAGTTTGAGCCTTCGGCGAGGCTCTACGTATCCGTTGAGGAAGCTTGATTCAACAATTGAAGCCAGAAATGAAACATGCTCTTTCTCCAAGAGGCTTCCTAATGCAAAGCCTCCCTTCACTTATGGCAGCTCTTTACTTTATAGTACACGAGCCCCAAACCCTCACAAACTTGATAGAGCGCTTCACACTTCTTCTTGAAGACTCCCAATAACTCCTAACCATCTAGGAGATGCCACTCTCCAAGAGTAACATATTTTAGTCAAATTGACTTGGAGATGAACTCTTGCTTAGTGCTCAACTAAGTCTCAATCTCTTTCTCTCAAAGATTTCCTCACAAAGAATAGAACTTTGGTTGGAGGAGCTATGGTAGGAGGCTTAGGAGAACAAGAAATAAATGTTTTCAAAGAGTTATTCGTCCAAAGAGGATTGGAGGTATATATAGCCAACTCCTAAAAAACTAGCCCTTGTGCAAAAAGTAGAAGAACTTGGAACTTCTGACTTTAAACTCGGAGGTTCTGACATTTTGAAACCAATGGCTATATTACTGTCTAGAAACAGATCTCGAAACAACCGACATAAACTCGGAGGTTCCAGCATGAAACTCGGACCTTCCGGGATATTGACTAGCCTTAACAAGACGTCTTCAGAACAGATATTCGGAGTCTCCGACATTGCACATGGGACTTATGAGATTTCAAAATATCTCGAAATAAACGTTTCAGAACATGAACTCGGAGGTTCCGGGAAAGATCCCAAGCAATCTAAGATTTCAAAGAGAAGCCTAGATTATCATCGACGAAACTTCTGGTTGCTCCAACTTTAGATCACTTAGGACTTTGGCAATTCTAGAACCGAAACTCTAAGGGTTTAGAATAAAACTCACATATTCCGAGATTTCAAAGGAAGTCTAAAACAGAGACTTGGAGCATCCGCAAGACTTCTGATTGCTCCGACATTAGAACACTCAGGAGTTAGACATTTCTAGAACCTAAACTTGGAGATTCCAGGAAAAACTCGAATGTTCCAACATCCAGAAATATGAACAGGACGGGAAATTCGGAGGCTCCCAATTTCCTAACTCCACACACGGAATTGGATCTCTGATATTTTGGGATAGATCTCGGAGGTTCCAACTTTTGCTGAAAGGGGGTGTGAAGGATTTGAAAGGCTTATTTGGATTTTGAATTGGTTCCTAATTGAGCATTAGTAAGACACTCTCACCAATTACTTGATTTCTGCCCCCCTTAATAGTATGACTTGTCCTAAACTCAATATGATTTCACGAATCACCAAAAGAGTTAGAAAATATCACTAATATTTATTTCTTCAAGTCATTCTTCTCACATAATGTTTTAGGGGTCACCAAAACTGGCTAAAAGCACTGCTTTATGGAGATCACACTTGATGCACACATTAGTCCTTTAATTATTTTGTCATTGATTACCAAAACTCACTTAGATGCCCAAGATGCACCTTCAACCGGCCAGCCCACTGTTGGTCCTACCATCCCCACAGTCAGCTCTAATTAGCTACCCTCCTCCCGCCTCGCCCTAACTAGCTACCTTCATGTTGTCCTACCCATCCATCTACTCCCGAGAAGCACAACATCTTCTCTAGCCATGCCTGCTGTAAGCGACGCTGCTACACCGTCCACCATCCCGCCCTAACCAACTGCCTCCACCATCGTCCTGCCCTAACCAGCTGTCTTTATAGGATCTTCTCCGGTGTCAGTGACCCCTTATCTTGAACCCCTAAACCCTAAGCTCATCGATGAGGTCGCCTGCCTCGACTCCGCCTCGCAATCCTAACTAATCTGATAAGGATGCGCAATCTCTACTCCATTGCTCCGCATCAACGGTGGCTCCGCCTCACAGTTCGGGCAAGTTTGTGCATTGCTGGACGGCAAAAAGAAGAACTATATAAGGGCAGTCCCAATGCTACACCTCAGCTGTCTCTTTATCCATGCCACCTAGACAAAAAGCTTTTATTGTGGGATAATTATGGAGGAAAGAGAGAGAATCTGTCTCTTAATCTAAATACTGCTCTTAACGACGTAGAAAGCTTTTTAGATACAACAGTAAGATACAAGCCATCGAGAAGGTTGTATCTAAATAGTTATTGAATGCAGTAAGATACAACTTAAGATACATTGTATTGGGAGTGCCCTAATAGAGTAGTGAAAGAAGGAACACGCAAATCATGACGTGAATTAGAGGGTTGGAATTTAAGTTGATTCTAGGCAAATGTTCTCAAGCAAATCCGTAAAAAAAAGTCAACTAATTATTAGCAAAATTGACGAAATGACTAGTCTACTGCCATGTTTTACCAAACTTTAATACCAGATTAGATTAGCTAAAGGCTCGCGCGATTGCGCAACATAGCCTAACTCGTCGTACGTGTAATATGTCACGTATATTAATTTATTGCGTACAAATATAAATAAAAAGTCCTTTAAATATAAGTGTAACATATTTTCAATAAGTATTTTTACTTGGTTTTTGTCCAAATTAATTCAAACTTGTTCAAATTAATTTTGGCTCAGGAGATATGTTAATTTCACAAATTATTATTTGGTTTTTCTCGGTCAAACTATTTTTAATGGATTCCTTATATTTTATTTGGCATATATTAATTTTTCCTTAATTTTTGGATTTCATTTTGCATCCCTTTTCAATTCTTTTTTAAATTATGGTTTTTAAAGAAATTTGGTATTAAATAGTATGATTTAAGTTAAACAGAGTGGAGAAATGGATTCGACGCGTCCAAACGGTCAAAATAATATATATAATGTTTTTAGATTTCACGTGAATAGTAATGGGTATAGTTACTATTCATTGTGGATCAGGTCTGGTAAATAAATAATGATTAAATCTGTTACTGTTCACTATAGGTCAGATAGATAAACAGTGATTAAATCCATTATAAATAGTATCGGTTCATTACTATTCTCTACGAGTCGAGTTTATAAACAGTGATTAGACCTTGTAGTATTTACCACTAGAGCTAAATCATACTCGTGAGATCCGATCGACCTCGTCATCAAAAATAATGTGGCGGGAGGAAGCTAGCTAGGTCAGATAGATAAACAGTGATTAAATCCATTATAAATAGTATCGGTTCATTACTATTCTCTACGAGTCGAGTTTATAAACAGTGATTAGACTTTGTAGTATTTACCACTAGAGCTAAATCATACTCGTGAGATCCGATCGACCTTGTCATCAAAAATAATGTGGCGGGAGGAAGCTAGCAGCACAGCTGCTTTCTATATATTAGATTAGATTAGATTAGATGCGTGGCAAACTACCGCCCTGTTCGTCACAAGTATGTCAATGTTCGGCAAAAAATTATCGTGCGGGAAAATGTGCCGAGCAAGAGCAACCGACCACCCACGGCGCGAGCGAGGCCTTCATTTTCGCCAACTTCCTCCGCGATCAAACCCTAAACGCCAACCCCACTTCGCACGAACGCCGTCCTCCTCCTCCTGACCCCCTTTCCCCGGCCGCCGCGTAGAGCCCCGTGGCTGGCTGCTGATGGCCGGGGAGGTGTCGACCGAGACGCGGAACTGGGCGAGCTGCCGCAGGACGCGCTGGCGACCGTCCTCGGCAAGCTGGGCCTGGCGGAGGCCCTGATGGGAGCCGTCCACGCGTGCCGCTCCTGGCGCCGCGCGGCGGCCCACGAGCCCGCCCTGATCCGTGCCGGGGACAGCGGCGTCCTCCTCTGCCTCGCCAAGCAGTAAGATCCCTCTGCCCCAGATGGATATATATTCAGGCACTGAACTATCTGCTTCTGATGTTAAACGAAATGCACTTTCTTGGTATCGTGGTACCAAGAACCGCATTTTTCCAATTTGCTTAGGAATCGCATTTTTTTTTCTAATTTCCGCGGCCGATCGAAATCTCAACGTATCGGGGGTAATTTAGTTTGTGGTGACCAAATGTGTATAATTGTACTTCTGACCTGGTAATTCCCTGGCCATTTCTAAAAAGATGGAAAGAGCCATGGCAGTGGAACATTTCTGACCTGTTTTAGAGTGGAAAATATATTGCAATGTTAATAGGTGTTATACACCGTTTTAGTTCTGTAACCAACATTATGATACCAGATATCACCCCCAATTCGATCGATCTGCTGTTTGGGGTACAGGTTCACCATAGAATTTATGAGCATGAGTAGTGTACAGAAAGATTAACCCAAACGTACTATGTACAATCTGTGGATGAAGATGAAGCACAAATTGGATAGTAGGAAGAAGCTACCGATTGATTGTTGTTTTGTCACATGAACTTGTAAGTTATCTTAGGTCGATTCTTCCTTTCCTTGGCCCGAGGAATTGACAAGTAAGATATATCCTATTCTGGGAAGTATTTGCTTGCTGTATGTTTTCATGTTTAATTGTGATCCAGAAAATGGAAAATGCATGCCCTAAAAGCACTGATCTCATAGAGTACTTCACAATTCTGTTGTTCTTCTTATACAGTTTCTGCTAATTGTTCGCTTGTATGACATCTCCTACATTGGTTATGGAACCATATATAGTCTCTACAGTAAATAGGTTTACCAAGATAGGTAGTTCTCAGTTCACCATCTCCTACATCTTCGATATGAGGTTTGGGGTACAGATTCACCGTAAGATATATGAGCATAAGTAGCGTACAATAAATGTAACTCTTACTATTTGATCTTTAGATGACGATCAAACACAAAGTAGAAAGTAGGAAAAAGCTACTGATTATTTGTTTGTTCATTACATGAACTTGTTAGTTATCGTGAGTCATTCTTTCTTTCCTTTGGCTATGTAAGTGACGACCTCATTCAAGAGTTAAAAGGAATATATATATATATATTGTATTCTGGAAAGAATTTGCTTGATATATGTTTTCATGTTTATTTGTTGATCAGAAAAATGGCAAATGTGTGCCTTAAAAGCACTGAGGTCATAGACAAATTATCAATTATGTTGTCCTTTTTATACAGTTTGTGCCAGTTGTTTGCTTGTACAACATCTCCTACAGTTGTTATGCAACCATATATAGTCTTTACAATAAGTACACATTTACCGGCAGCAATCTGTCAGCAAAGGGTTTGATCAAGGCAGAAGTGTACCATGTTCCATGTAGTATCCGATTTAGTTTTTAGTTAGACTATCATGCATCTCTTCTATGTGACTGCATCTTTAATAGTGAGTAATATTAAGGTGTCTTGTTTGCAGGTTGCCATCACTAAGGAGCCTTCACCTTGTCTCTTGCTACAGCATATCTAATGAAGGATTTGTTGAGGCAATAAAAAGGTTTCCGCTCCTTGAGGAGCTTGAGGTTTCACTTTGTAAAAATATCTTTGGGGAAGCGATTGAGGCTGTCGGGAAAGCTTGCCCACACCTGAAGCGCTTCAGACTGTGCAACGACCGCTTCTACTATTTCGAGGACGAGCACTCCAACAATCAGGAAGCGCAGGGGATCTCGACAATGCGTGAGCTACGCTCCCTTCAGCTTTTCGGCAATAACCTTACCAACAAAGGACTCACATCCATCCTTGACAACTGCCCCCACTTGGAGTTTCTCGACATATGCCATTGTTTCAATGTTAACATGGATGCGGCCGTGCAGGCCAAGTGTGCCAGGATCAAGACGCTGCGACTTCCTGGTGACTTAACTCATGACTATGAGTTTCAGGTCAAAAGCCCCATTAGGTGTCGTTCAAATTTTAACTATGATGGAGATGGTGAGAATCATTGGGCCTTTGATCCATTTGAGGAGGATGAAGACCTCTTTCCCCAGAATGACATGTTTCAAGTCGAGGATGAAGATTTGCTTGAAGTCGACGGCGAACCTTCGTTGTACTTGGAGGATGCAGCAGTAATCCCTGATGATGAGGAATCCATGATGTTAGATTACTACGGGAGGCTCTACGAATATGAATGGGACGAAGATAAACTCAATGAAGATGATGGAATGATCTAAAATGAATTCATTCTCCGTGCTGCAAGCAATGGATGTGTGGGCAAATGATCAGCGATTACCCATGAGTCTTTTGCTACTCCCGTCACTTACTCAGTGCTCTGTTTTCCCATTTCAGTGAACTTGTATTATATTTGTTTCCCTGAAAAAAAATGTTTGCGTTGACAATGTTTATGTATTCTATCTTTGCATTATGTCTTTTCCACGGGAAATTTGTTGATTATGGTCACCGGTGCATGTAGCAAAGTATGGGGGGACAACGCCGTGGTAGTGCAACAGTCACATGGCATAAGTGATTTGTCAAATGTTCCTCACGACTGCGTGTCGTTCGATGCTCCATAGTCCTGCCATTTGCATGTGGTGCCACTGCCTCCTTAACCAGGACACTACGCTGTTCTACTAACTATAGTCCATCCGTTCTCCTACACATGCTTACCTCAAGTCTCTAGGTTAATACTACTCACCACCAGCATTACAGGTGGAATTACTCTAATGCTCCTGCCTCCGTTGGCTCTTTTGTGTTCTATGTGTATGTTTTATTCTTACGATTACAAGGAAAACGCATACACCCCTATGAGAGCATCTCGTAATCACACATTTGAATTGACGGAGACCGAGAATAAATTTGTAAATCTCACTAAATTCTTACTAAATGCACCTACTGTGTGTAAATGTGAGTACGGGAATTTAAACATTGATGGATAAAGTCATGCTTTTACAACTCTGACACCCCATCAAAAAGTGGTTCTCTTTGTATATATGGTGATACGGAGTGTCGGCGGAATGGGTCCCAGAGTCCCCTGAACCGCCGGCGGAGGCCAATCAGATGCCGCGGAGCGAGACATGTGGCGGCCGGGTCGGTGTGGTCTTGGGCCCCACCCCAGCTGTCAAGTGAATCCGGCAGCCAAGCCCAAGTGCTCGGGGGCCTTCTCCGGGCACCGCGTCCGTGCAAATAACCAGAAAGGGCATTGGGCTCCCGAGAGTTCACGGCCCACGAATCGAGGGAGCGCTCGGGGTCTCTCCCCGAGCGCCCGGCGTCCCAGAAGACAAGGGAGCGCTCGGGGGCCGTCCCCGAGCGCTCGGCGTCTTAGCAGGTGCGGGGGCCAGGGGAGTGCTCGGGGTCCGCCCCGAGCGCCCCTCCTAGGGCTCCCCCTCACAAGGGGCCCCGAGCGGCCCTCCAACGAGTGCTCCCCGAGCGCTCTAGGTGGCTCGGGGGCAACCTGAGACAGCTGGCGTCCCTCCCAGCTAAAGGGGTTACTCGGGACCGAGTGCTCGGGGGATGTCGTGTCCCCCTGTGGGGCCCTCCTCCGGGCACGTCGTCAAGCAGCAAGCTTCCTCAGCAAGCACAGCCCTGGCAGAGGCATTTAATGCCCGTCATTCTGACGAGAAACCTAAGCCCTGTGAGGGCATGATGACGGTCAGCCGGGCCCCACCCGCTCAGGCGATAAGCCCCGTTGGCTATCGCCCCTGCTGAGGGGTGGGCCCGACTGACAGGACTGTTGACCGACCGGGCGCGCCGCATCGCACGCCCTTGTCGCTGTCAACCCTTTTACCGCTTGGGACACGCCGCCGTGCGCTCCGTTGCGCGGGGTAGGTCGCTGACCCGTGGGGCCCGGGAGTTGGTGCCTTACCAACTCGGTCAGAAGAAGCCCGGTAAGTCTCCGCTCGTGGGACCCGCCGAGCATAAAGGTGTCAGAACCACTGTTCCGAGGCGCAGCGGGGAGACGTCCAGCACGGAAGCCCGCGGCGCGCATTAAATGCAAGGCATGGGCAGCCCCGTTGCGCCCACGTCATCTACAGTGTAAGTGTGACTCACCTCCTTTGCCGACCCCTGTGGTATTCCCCCGAGTATATAAGGGGAGAACCGGGTCCATGCAAAGGGTTGGCTCGGGATTAGGTGGAAGTTTTTTCCAAATAGCCAAAATAGATAAGTTCTTCTGAGTTCTTCCTTTAGGGTTAGAGCAAGGAGAAGAACAGTACTCCGTTGTAATCTCCCAATCCTCACATATATATATATATATATATATATACCAAAGAAAGCAGGACGTAGGGTATTACACCTTCCAAGGTGGCTTGAACCTGGGTAAAACCTTGTGTCATCATCTTCCTAGTACATCCGTCAAACCCTAGATCACGTCGCGACTCGGATCAAGCTCTCCACTCCCCCGGCCGAATCCCAAAGGGGGTCCCTCCGGACCACCGCAACCGGCGTTTGCACGCCGACAGCTGGCGCACCAGGTAGGGGGAGTTTTAGGGTTTCTTCCGAGCCCGCGTCGCCCATGACGACCCACCGGTCGAGGTCGAGTCACGAGGAGTCTTCTTCTTCGGAGCCCTCCGATCCGCCAGGGCACGAGGCTGGCAGCACCTCAGCGGCTGACGCTGCGTTGCTGCAGCATGGACCCCTGGCGGACGGTAGCGCAGCCGGCGCCGGTCCGTCAGTCGCCGACCCCCTCCCGCTGGTTCACCGCCAGCTGGATTTCGATCAGCCCGGGGAACCTCCTCAAGGCATGGGGACACCCGCACCGGCCCCTCAGCGGCTTCGCCGCCCATACCGCCGCGCCAACTGCGCGGTGACGTGCGGGGACCGTCGCGGGAGATCCCCCCAGTCGGTCGCCTCCCCCTCCCAGGGGGGCGGCCAAGATCTTCGCCACCGCCTCAATAGGCGGAGGGAAGATGAGGATGCGCGCGTCATCATCGAACGTGTGGCGCCCCCGGTTTTTAGGCCGGGTAAGCCCTCGTGATTACTGTATCGGTCCCTGGATCAGTAGCCGATACACACGAGTTAACCTGTATATCATCGACATACATGCGTAAGTAATTAATAGACCGTACAGGTCGATAATCTGATACCTGTAGCCCAATGGCTAAACTTGCAGCGGAAATCCAACGGAGAGGTGGCCCATCAGTATGCCATACCCGACAGGCAACTGACTGGGGGTTTCGCCCTAGCTTTCGCGTTCCTATACGTATCTTCGGAATTGCTGTCTCCTTCGTCTGGCCAAATCAACAAGCCAAGTGAGTACATTGAATGTACTCGCAAGCTATTCCCACAGGAGGAAATATACGGCTATATTTCATGCAGGGAATAGTTCAAGAGATAGCTCTAACCTGAGTTGCAATTTGTGCGGAAATGTAAGTTCTTATTTTAAATACACATAAATAGATTGTAAAAGCATTTCGAAATCTAAAGCACTTTAAGAAAACATCTCATCACATCTCATCTCATGCGGTAAACACCGCCCAGCAGCTCATGACCTATTACCGTCAGCTTCCACTCCCCGTCAATGGCTCCGCCCATCGACGGTAGCTTCCACCTATTCGATAAATAGGTCTTCCAACACTAAACCGTATTCCGGTCCCTCCCGGCAATACGGCGGATCACTTCGGCAATTTCCTTACCATCGACACATGGCCTAAAATTGCCCACTGTGGACACATCAGGCCCACGTCCTTAATCCCATTTTCCAGCTTTCGCAACCAAAGCTCAGTCTAACCAGTGTGTGGCCTTATCAGTTCATGTCCATGACCGAGGACGCGGCTATTCGAATAGATTTTAAACCCTCTGCAGAGGTGGTACGGCTTTACCCACAAGATGTAAGTCACCCTGGGAGTACTTTGCAAGTATACTGCCAAGATTATTACAACGAGACCTTTCGCCTGCTTTTATACTAGAGTCGGACCCGCTAGATGTTTTACCCAATCTTCACATTTTGCATCACAAATCCTAAAGTGGGACTATTCTCATCTTTGTGTCGAATCCTCACACCCGCCTTGGCCTCACCATCTAGGAATCTTGTCGCAAATAGCGTCGTGAGAATTCTCTAGGGGCCCATCGTCCTACCTAGCACATACTTCTTACTTCCCACGGGTCCGAACCCTAATATTAGGCGGGTTACCGGGTCAAGTCCTTCCCATAAAGGACATGTGGACGTACGGTAGGGGAACTGATTCAGCGGCACTTTAGGTTCGGTCCTTAACTGATTCGAGTAGGACTTCCGTTTAACAGCAAGCACCGAATAGCCTCCAGCTACTTCGTCTTCCTTCAAACCACCTTACTTCCTACCCGAATCCAAAATCATCTCCAACTTTATTTTGGGTTTTGACAACCTTTCTTTTGAAAGTCACCGCGGATAACATTCGTTATCCACGGGTTTTGATTTCCCGAACCCGGAGGTTTGAGTCAAAACTTAGTTTTAACTATAGCAGGGCTAAGCAACGGCTACTGCCTATAACCTTAGACTTTCGTCGGTCGGAAACCAACCGACGAAACCACTAGGGTTACAAGGAATCGGATAGTCAATCCTAGTTCAAATGCATCTATCGGGTATAACTAACTACATAAAGTATCGTTGATACACATAGCATGCATGTTTCATAAACAAAGTAAATATACTTTGCAAATATAGGATTCGACATGGTCGAAGTGGGAAATAGCTTGCCTGGCAAGTTGGCCGGGTCTCGAGCTTGAGCCTGGTTCGCCACTCGTCCGAATTCCTCCTTGCGATAAATCCTAACGTCGGTATCTACACGTCGAAGAGCAACGAATAAACAACGGTACGAGGAAAAACCAAGAACATCGAATATAGAACCGGAAGAACCAACACATGCAATCATGACGCGTTTGATTAGCTGCGTGATTTCAAGTAGTTTTAGAGAGCTAGGGTTGGTGCATTAGGTTATCTTGACGGGAGGTATCAGCTCACGACACCTCGTCGGTTAGGGTTTACGGGAGACGTATACTTATACTCGCCTTTAGGGTTTTTAGATGACTTGGTTCATTTAATTAGCTAGGGCTCAAAAGGTACTGTTAGGGTTTCGGACCTTAGGTTTAGAAAAGTCCTTCGGCAATTACCGCATAGTAGGGAATACGGATTCCCGGCCATGCACGAATATGGTTTCGCTAGGGTTTCCTTTTCACTTACATACTAATCCGTATCCCTATCTTCTTTAGCTTATGAATTTCTCAAGGCAGAGTCTGCGGGTGACATATGTGGAACTCGAGCTGTTAAGATTCTATGGAATCCGGGAATCTTAGGTTGAAAGGAATAGGAAAACTTCCGAAGATTGTCATTTGGCATGAGCAATATTTCTGCGTAAAAGAACCTTAATTTTCTATGGCTTATATTAACAAGGCTCCATATCTTAGATAGTGGGGTATATTAGAAGGCGAAGGACCTCAAGGTGCTAGGAAGAAATACCAAATGATCTGAAATCAAAACATATCTAAAGAGCATTTATATATCGCAAAAGAAAGAAAACAAGCTTTACACCTATTCTCCTTTATTAGTATTTCTTTATATGGTTAATCAATTTGAAGTCTGGTTGAAACAAAAATCTCTAAATCTCTTTGGGAGTTCGGAATAGGGAAAACTTGGTCAAGAACCGACCATTAGCATACTGCACTGGGAAATGGACGGTTCGGATTGAACCGAACTGGCTGCATAGGCCACTGGTTGTGTCGGAGGCGCATTTTGGAATCCCGCATTCCTTATGCGGGCTTGGGGAAGAACAGAGGAAGGGAAAAGAAGAAGCTCGCTAGGTTTGGAGTTCTGCCGGTGAGCGGCGGCGGACTGATACTGGAGGAGCTCACGGGGAGAATCAGAGAGTGGCGGCGTTGTGCGCGGGTCCGGAGCTCGAGGGCGATGGCGTGCGGCTTGGAGTCGGGGTATCTGCTGGCGGCGGCGACGCCCACCTGGGATCTGCGCTTGGGCACCATGGAGAGCTCGGATTTGGGCATGGTAGGATGGGAAAGGGCGCTGTAGGTGAGAGCTCGGCTGGAAGAAGAAAAAGAGGGGCAGCTCGGCGGGCCTGGTGACGGCGGTGCTCGCGGCCGGCGTTGAGGGCAGTGCGGAGGCGCTCGGTGTGGGTCTCGTCGCCGTCACGGCAGAGACCTCACCGGCGGCAGGGAGATGTGGGGGAGGACCAGGGGTCCGGTGATGAGGCGGCAAGGCACCTGAGAGCGGGGCACCGGCGGGGGAAGGGGAGCGGCGGCGCTGGCTTCGGATCTGGCGGGTGGAGGTCCGGCGGATGCCAAGTCACGGCAGCGCTCTGGGGCCGTGGCGTTGAGCTGCTTGGCCGGCGAGAAAGGGGCTAGACGGGCGGTGCCGCATGAGGCGACTGAGGCGGAGAGGTTCACTAGCGGCGGCGGCGCACCGGTGGCCTGGAGCGAGGGAAGGGAGGTCGCGGTGGCAGAGGGCCTTGCCGGCGGCGTCGGCCCGGGGTGGAATGCGGCAACAGGCACTGGCCTCGGTTGGCTCACTGGCAGCGGTCTGAGCAGCTCCTGGTGGCGAAGCACGGCTCGGACTGGTGCTGGAGCTCAGCTGCAGGGAGTTGATGATGGCTGTGGCGACTGCAGCTGTGGAAGGAGATGGGGGAGGAGTGTGGAGGGGAGTGAGCAGCTCGGCACAGAGTTGTGGCCAAATGGGGCAGTGGCTCGGGTTGGAAAGTATTGAGGACAGGGGAAGAGAAGGGGAGGAGCTAAGCACAGCTTGGTGGAGATGGGAGCTCTGGTTTTGAGCTGGTTTGGAGTGAGGAGAGGAAGAAGATGGAAGTAGGGGTGAGCTCAGATATTTTGGAGAAGCTTTGACTGTCCGGGTGAACGTGGAGTAGAGTTAATGGGAGTAATTGAAGTGTCCAGCTGACACGACTAAAAGAGGGATTTGGTGGCTTGCACTGTGGTATGGGAGAGATGGCAGTGGAGCACTGGTGGCAGCTGGCTCGTGTTGTGCTGTAGAGCTCTGGGACACGATAAATGAGGGATGAGACAGCTCGGGGTTGGTTTAAAGACGTGATGAGACAGGAGGGGAGTTAAGGAGAGTGGATAGCTCGCTGTGTTTAGCAGAGAGACTGCGGATATGACGGGAGAGGATAGGAAAAGGCACGAGGGAAAATAAATGAGGTGATTTGAGCAGTGCACGGAAGTTAACTTTGGCAGCTGATGTTTGCATGCACACGGAGCAGAGGATTGGACAATTCGGGTGACTGGGATTTTGACTGTAGCAGAGATATATGGATGAATTCGTGAAATGGTAAACGGTTACTGGGTAGGAGGGCAAAAGGATAGATATTTTATATGTCACGGTAACACGTCAGAGTAGCTGGGCAACTAGATATTCGGTAGAATTATCACAGGACGGATATTTGTCTCCTGGCATGGTAATATGGTAGAAGCGAAAGGATACTCATATGACATGTGGTAAGAAAGAGATGACCATTGCGGTTAGGGTTTTTCCGGGAAAAATAATAAACTAGGGTTTTGAGCGTATGTGCCTACACGCACTTGGGTGTTTTAGCATATACGGGACTTGTATGGGGTGGAATGATCATGCGAGGTTGCAGTAGGCTGTGGCTTGAGTTCGGGTGCTGATACATGCATATATACAAAGGATTGAGACAAGTTGACGACGCGTTAGGGTTTTAAGAGGAATTAGGTTTAAATAGGGAGTGAATGGATCGGAAGCTCGGATCCAGGGTTTCGGAGCGCGGCAAGGTGGGGCAGGGACACGGAACTCGAGATGAGACCTTTTTGTCGGCTTAGGACGTGTTGGCGGCGAGGTACCGTCGATGCGGTGGCGTATACGGCGCGCGTAATGCGTTAGGGTTTTGCCCCTTTCGTCGAATCAGGGAGGAGGGAATTAGGGTTTAGGGGCGCGGCAGGGTGACGCAAGGTATGGGAACTCTTGGAAACCTTTGTATCTCGACTCGGGTCCATTTGACGACAAGGTGCCGCGGTTGCAACGTCCTGTTGCACGGTGTTGTCGCATTAGGGTTTCGAGAGGGTGGCATTGATTAGATAGAGGGGAGCTATGCCGAAAGTATGTCTGTGGCGGAGAGAGAGGGCTGTCGCGGCAGAGAAACCAATGCCGCGGTACTGTCGCGGTAGGGGAAAGGACTTGCCGCGGTGGGAATTGGCTGTCGCGGCGGGAAGGAACGGCAGTGTGGCATTGCCGTGGCAGGGAAGGAGTTGCCGTGGCAGAGGCATGGTAGCGACGGTAGAAACTTGTCGCAGCAGGAACGGCTTGCTGCGGCGAAGACGGATAACAACGGCGGTGGTAGAGGTCCTGCCGTGGCAGAGAAAATGGTTGACGGCGGCTGCCGTGGCAAGAGCGTGACAGCGGCAACGGTTGCCATGAGCTGTCGCGGCAGAAATGCAAGGATGAGAGGACACGTACGAAGGCAAGGTGTTGAGCAGAGTTGCCCGGGTTGACGGACGTGGTTCGGAGTATTAGGGTTTCGACAGAACGGAGATCGATGGAAATAAGGGCAAGGGTTTTCGTGTCTGGAATTTAGCTTCATCGTGATTTGAACTAAAGTTTTAATTGGGTGTATTTTCAATTGACATTATTAACGAAAATTTTTTGTTAGCCCTAATTTCTGGGTTTCGGAAAATTGGGGTGTTACAGAACGCCAACGTGAAGCCAGGGCGGAGAAAGGTCAGTCCTCCTCCGGCCCCCGTCGCCGACCGTGCACGCTCCGCGGCGCGCAGCTGCGTCCAGCCAGGCGTAAAGACCGGCACCCCACTCTACGGAGTGGGCTGCCAGGCCTTTACCGCCGATCTACGTCGCGTCACCTGGCCGGGAAAGTTTCGGCCAGAGCTGCCGCAAAAATACGACGGCTCCTTCCATCCGGAGGAGTTTCTCCAGATCTACACCACTGCCGTCCAGGCGGCAAGCGGAGATGAGAAAGTCATGGCCAACTGGTTCCCCATGGCCTTGAAGGGCTCTGCCCGTTCTTGGCTCATGAACCTCCCTCAGGGCTCCGTCAGCTCTTGGGACGACCTCTGCCACTAGTTCGTGGCCAACTTCTAGGACACCTTCGAATGCCCTGGCATGGAGAGTGATCTCCACGCTGTCAAACAGCGTAAAGGGGAGATGTTGCGCCACTTCATCTAGCGCTTTAGCCAGGTGCGCAACACCATCCCCAAGATATCTCCTCAAGCGGTCATAATCGCCTTCCGGCAGGGAGTTCGCGATGAAAAGATGCTTGAGAAGCTGGGCACACGCGAGGTCCAGTCCACGGCGGAGCTGTTCGCTATCGCGGACAAGTGCGCCAAGGCGGCTGAGGCTCGTGCCTGGCACAATCCGCGCCCAGACCAATCGACGGTCGAAGGCGCGGGCTCTTCTCGTCCCTCTGGGAAGCGAGACAAGAAGGGCAAGAAGCGTAAGTCCGAGCCCGTCGCGGCGGCGGAGGCCAAGCCTCGTAAGCCTCCACGCGGCGGGACCGACGGCGGCAAGAAGCCACCCCGAGCACCCTCCAAGAGCTCTGGCGGGTGGTGCCCGATCCACGAGACCGACCGGCATGACCTCTCCGAGTGCCGGACGGTGAAGTTCCTCGCCGAGAGGAACAAGAAGCAGCGGGAGGAGCACCGCCAAGACGGCGACAACGACCCCAGCGGTGGAGGTGACGATTTTGGCTTCCAGGAGCCGGAGGCCGTCGCGTGCATAAGCGGGGGCGCCCTTCACGACCGCCTCGCGCCGCCAATTCAAGCTGATGGCGCGCGAGGTGTGCTCTGCGATGCTAAGCACCGGCGCCTCGCGACTACTCAAGTGGTCGGAGACCCCCATCACTTTTGACCGCTCGGACCACCCCGAGAACATCTCGAGCGTGGGCCGCTTCCCGCTCGTGGTCTCCCCCACCATCTGCAACATAAAGGTAACCCGCATGCTAATTGACGGGGGTGCAGGGCTTAACCTCCTGTCCCCCGAGGTGTTTTGGCAAAATGCAGATGCTCCGGGGGGATCTGAAGCCCACGCTGCCGTTCTACGGCGTCTCCCCTGGCCTCACCATGCCTTTGGGCCAGGTGTCCTTGATGGTCACCTTCGGCACCAAGGACAACTACCGGACCGAGAGCATCATCTTTGATGTCTCTGAATTCGAGCTCCCCTACAACGGCATCCTGGGGCGTCCGGCTCTCGCCAAGTTCATGATGGCATGCCATTATGCATACCTGACGATCAACACTTTCGAGCAAGGAACTCCTGCCTTAGCTCGGCCATAGGTTTCATCAGCAAAGGGGTAGAGGGAAGTAGCCAGGGGGGAGAGGGACATGTCCTTTTCATCAAA
The DNA here is from genome assembly GCA_019208055.1 of Stipa capillata. Lineage (NCBI taxonomy): Eukaryota > Viridiplantae > Streptophyta > Magnoliopsida > Poales > Poaceae > Stipa > Stipa capillata. The sequence goes on from JAGXJF010002682.1 coordinate 116,402, forward strand.
AATGAGTCATGTGTTGTCCATAACCGTGAACACGGCTAATCGATTAGTTTATTACTCTGCAGAGTTTGTACACTTTACCCACATGATACAATCCCGCCTTGTTGCCACTGGCCGTCGCCAGCATTACACACAGGGAGATTGTGACGAGGTCTTTTAGCTAGATCCCCCTAGGTGTGACATGCCCACCAGGTCTGGCTCGGAGTCGAGAGTATGTCCCCGCACTCTGGTCCCCCCCATCTGTGCCGAGGGTCCTCGTAGCCACGTCCACCCTTCTGCGGTATGGCAACATCGGCACCAAAGGCTGATTAACCTACTTGACCAAGCCATTGCCCATATAGCATGTGGTTACACTGTTGACACACTTCTCCAACTTCAAGACTTTGGCCTTAAGGGTTCCTTTAAACCGGCCTTCTGCGGGTAGGACAACCATATGCTCCTTCATCACATGATCCAGCTGTCGCCCGCACCATGCATATTAGATGGTAAGTTTCACCTAGAGTATAATAGTAAGAATAGAGAGAGAGGGAAATCATCGGGCATCCGGCCCTAGCTCAGCGAGCTCAACAAGTTTCAACAAGGATCATCGATCCGATATTCATTCCTCTGTAGAGGCAAATCAAAACAACCTAAAGATGAATTAAGCATGGCTAAACATTTCTCTACTCTATTCAGAATAAAACCTATTAATCTACTTATGGTATCAAGTAAAAGGGTGGTGACAAGCAGACAGGGCAAAAGTGTGTCAATCGACACGCTAGCTACTGGATTAAAACAGCATGCATATTTGTAAAAGACAAAATATTAATGACTTCGAAAATATAGGATCAAGTATGATTAAGAAAAAGTGGCATGCCTTCGTGGTAGTACTCTCCTTCTTCAGCTGCTTCGGTTGCTGGGTCGGTCTCTTCACCCCCCTATCATCGCAACGCAACGAGAAAGACAATAAATAACCAACTCTAAAGAAGCATTCCGAAAAGCAACACGAGAGAGAAGCACGACGAAGGTAAGATGAGGTGGAATGAAATGATGGCGCGAGAGCGTCATCGCGAAGAAGACAGAAACTAGGTCTTCTAGGATTGGCCATAACCATACATAACACACACACATATATATATAAGATAATATCTATTCCTTACCGGATATTTTAATAGGTATACATATAACATACACCTTAACATGCTAATAATCATGATAAAAGGACAAACATGTGGGCTCTCCTCCCCGACAACGACCCCGGTGACAGGGTAGCCGACCTTGCCTTCGACGACCCAAAGCCCAAGAAACGGCCCGTCGCCGCCGTCGGCACTGTCGCCGCCGCCGAGGTAGAAGTAGTAGACCCACCATCAGGTGGCAAGCCGGCGAAACGTGGCGCGAAGACAAAGGCCAAGAACAAGAAAGGCGCCGCCGCCGTGGACAAGCACGCGGCGGTGGCGGCGGCGGCGGCCGACGCCGTCGTGGTGCAGACCAACGGCCGCAAGGAGACCCGACATAAGTTGAAGGGGACGCCGGCAGCCGCGGCCGACGGCGAGGTGCAGACCAACGGCCGCAAGGAAAGCCGACGCAAGGGGAGGGAGACGCCCTCCGCCGCGCCGAGCAAAGGAGCAGAGATGAGTGGCGGCGTCGACGGTGGCTACGAGTCCGATGGCGACGTGTCAGGCGGCGGTCGCTGCCTGGCGGTGGCCGGGCGGATATGCAAGGCGGCCGTCGCGGTGGCGTTCTTGGCTTTCTGGTGCCAACTTGCGTCCGCGCCTCATGTCGCTGGCGGCCGCATCGTCTGATTTCGCGATTCATCTACTGTACACGGGAGCCTGCGAGGTTGATTACTGTGGTTGTAGTAATAAGAGTAATCTTTCATAAGAATATGTAGTAGAGGAGAGATTAACATTATTCAGTTCTGAGTGCATGTTACCTATGAGCAATTGAATTCGTGCTTTAGCATGCAACATGGTGAAACACTGAATTAGAGAGTATTTTTACGATACATTTTACTACTGACGAAGAGTATTAGAAATTTTACGGTCGCAGAAACATTCATCTATCTGATTCAGGCCTAACTGGTAGGAACGCCGCCGCCACGCTCGTACCTCAGCGAACACCACCGCCGGGATCGTCCATCCCCTCGGTGCGAATGATGCCGCCACGTTCGTCTCCGCCTCTCCCCGAACGCCGCCGCCCGCACGCTCTACTCCCCGGCTTATCTAGCTGTTACGTGTTGAGACTTGATAATCAAGTTCAGCTGCCGTGCCTGTCGAAGCTTTGAACTTAATATTCGGATGCTATTTATCCTGATGCTATAGCCGAACTGATGGTCACTGTGCTCTTTACTTATGTCTCAGTACTTATTAATGATTATTAGATTAGGCTTTCTTTTTTGTCCCTTGATATAACAAAGAGTTTACCATCAGCGTAGAGGAAAATCCTAAAAGAATCGTTCTTCAGCTTGGGTCGCCCTCACGGAGACCAGCATGGGCTGGCCGTTGAGCAAAACTATGGATGTTGATGAGCTAAAAGTAGGTAGAGCCAGTCTCTCTACTTCTGGCCAAATCCGAGGGCGTCTAGCATTTCTAGCAGGAAAGGCCAACTGACGGCGTAGCATTCGCTATCGGTTGCACTGAATCACGACACCTTCAGTGAAAAACAAATCTACTAAAAAAATGTTATTAATATTTTTGTTAAAATATATTAAATTAGGTCTAGTTTTAAAAATCTTGTTGCGAGAAATACGACGATAAAAACGGCTCATAATAAAAAATTATTGCATTTTGTACTTTTCAAAGAAACAAAAAATCAGCAGTGTCCTCTCTCTGCGCGGAGACTCGCGTCCAACTTGTGCAGCCAGCACGTGACGAGTGGGCAGCGCGCCACGTGACGCGCAGAGGGCTTCCGGGTGACTGCTTCGGAGGGCGCCGTCTCTATATACGATGAAGCATGTTTATCTCAACTGAATTCGATGCTATATTCATCCCATCTGACAGACACAAGAACCTTGCCTAGTTGCCTGCCTATAATTCATCACATTTACAATTTCCTGAAGCGCAGGCGAAAGATTTCTTTTGCAAGCTCGTGACGGCAGCAAGAGAAACAGCCACACATCAGAGCGGAACATTGCACATTTTCGGTTTGTCGGAGTAGAACGATACAAAATCGATCAAACAACATATGAAACACGGCTGGAAGCCCCATAAATACCTCATGCACAGCTTCTGTTCTAATCATACATCAACCAAAACAACGAGCCCCATAAGTTCGTATCCTGGAACATACATTAAGCATACATTAAGCATAAAGAAGACCCATAATGTGGAATTCTTTAGTCATTTCATTTGTCCATTTTTCGGTGCGTTTTACATGGTTTGCAAGTTACAGGTCGAAAAATAGACTCGGGTAATAGTTAAAGGTAGACTTTTTTTTCTCTCGAAAATAATTGGAAGAGGCCAGGATAAAGAAGGGGTGGTATGTAATCATTCTCTGTTGTGGTAGAGAATAGAGATGTACTGTTTACGGTGGTAAATAATTGATTTCCCCTATATTTATCTGGTCTGGAAGTGACGCCCGTTCCTGTAGGTTAGCTAAGCTATGTGCTGTTTCATATGGATGCAGAAACTATATATATGTGCCTAGTAGGACATAAGCATTTGATAAATTGGGAATGTCAGACAAAAGCATGGCAAAAGCAAAATTTGAGTAACATCATCTTGCTTTCGTTCTAGGAATCCACAGCCCCTGAGTCCTGATACATTCAGGAGATCAGTTCATGAACACGGAAGCAGAAAACATACTCATACTGCAGTTTCCAGCAGAAAGATTCAGAAAGGGGAATAACAAGCAAGAACATGTCTGCCCAAAGAACTTTCACTTGAAAGCAGCAACCATGACCCTCCCCGTATCAATTCCATGGCATGATTCAACAACATCCCACAAAAGCATGCGTGCACAGGACTTCATATATGGATGGAAGAAGTGTATATTTCGTCCCTCAACTATTGGCCGTGTGCAACTTTCATCTCTCAACAAAAAATGGGCTAAAATTGTCCCCCAACTATTCATATCGGGTAAATAACCCCTTGATGATGGTCAAAACCGGTTTTGACCGTTTCAAAGCGGTTTTATACCAAATTTTTTTAGAAAATCAGGAAAATTTTAAAAAAACAAAATTCAAAAAAAGAAAAATTCAAAAAAGAGAGGAAAAATCAGAAAAATTTAGGAAAATTCAAAAAAATAGGCAAAATAAAAAATAGAAATTTTTTTAAAAAAGGAAAATTCAAAAAAAAGAGAAAATTTTAAAAAGAAAAATTACATAATATAATAAAAATCAGAAAAGGAGAAAAAACTTGATGATGTTCTATGTACAAGAAATATGTAAACTTTTTTTTTCACAAATTAACCTTTTTTTAATCTTTATTTTAAAGTTAACCCCACTACCTCAGAAAACACTTCTGCTACATGATCATCACTGACGGGCACAAGGAGACCCGTCGCTAATTAGAGGCAACACTGACGGGCGAGCACGTGCCCGTCAGTAGAAGTGATGTGCAAAATGAGGCCTCCAACTTCTACTGACGGGCATAATATCCGCCCGTCAGTAAAAATGGGACGAGAAGCGCAACTTAGCATTTTCACTGACGAACAACTTCTACTGACGGGCGCACAGCGCGTGCCCGTCAGTGTAAATCGGATCTGCACTGACGGGCTCCATTTTTGGCCCGTCAGTGATAGTTCTTTTCATTTTTTTTCAGTCCGTCCATGGCCCAAAAGCCCAGCAGCTAGCACCGGTGTATAAGATCCTAACCCTAACCCTAACCAGCCACCGACTCCTCCTCCTCCTCCCACGCCCCGCCGCTCTCCCTGCCCCCAATCTCCCCGCCGCTCTCTCCCGCCCCCCATCTCCACCGCTCTCCCCCGCCCCTCTCCCCGCCCCCCCATCTTCCCGCTCCTCTCCCCGCCCCCATCTCCCCGCCGCTCTCCTCGGCCCTCTCCCCGCCCCCCATCTCCCCGCCCCTCTCCCCGCCGCCCCTCTCCCCTCTGCCTCCTCCACGATGCCGCCCCCCCCCTCCGCCTCCTCTCTCCCGCGCCGCCTCCTCTCCCTCCGCCTCCGGCCGCGTCCGCCTCCTCCCCGACGCCGCCGGCCCCTCCACCTCCAGATCCGCGCCCTCCGCCACCGGATCCGTCCCCCCGGCCGCGTTCTCTTCCTCCCCAAGCCCCCCTTCTCCTCTTCCTCCCCGAGCCCCCCTTCTCCTCTGGTGGATTACAAGGTTTTAGAGTGGGTTTAGCTCCGATCTGGTTTGCTCAGTGGCTGATTCGTTAGATCAATTTAGTACCCTGCTGCTGTAGCTTTTATTTTTTGAGTTATTGTTTCAAATGAGCTTGTAGATATGTTCTGTATCTCTTATTTCATTGACATCTTCTGCACAATGCAGTTCTTTGAGATGGAAAGGGATGATGCTATTAGGGCCCTTGACATTTACAAAAGAGCAATTAACCAGGTGAATTGCTATGCTCTTTTCTCTATTGTTGGGCAACTAATTATTATTTAATATGTACAACACCAGAAATTGCAGTCTAAATGGCTGGATCATGTGGGTGTTTTTTGATATTTATCTTTATTTTTGGATTGTGCAGGTTGAACAACTTTCCAAATTTTATGAGGTGTGTAAAACCATACATATTGGGCGTGGTGAGAAGATGTTAAGAATTGAACAGGTTTGGTTGGCGTTCCCATGATCATTTGTATGTTCTTCGTTGTTTTTCTATTTGACTAGCTTATTGATGGTGTATTGGTGACACATACAGCCTCCTGCGTCATTCTTGCAAACTATGGAAGAGTATGTGAGCGATGCTTCCCTTGCTTCAAGAAATCAGGTTTGGAATTACTACAAGTCAATAATGGATGTTGCTTCTCATAGTATTCTTGTGTATTTGTTAAATCAATTTGGTTCAGTTTGAGCTCAGTGGCACTATATTTGGCATGTCTGCAGGTGTATCGGATTTTTTATTTTATTTGTGCTCTTACAATACATTAGGCTCTTGTTAGCCCATTCCTCTTCGATGATATGGCAGAAGATATGCAGGGTTGCACTTTGAGTGCCCACCTAGATGATATAGGTGGATAACGAAACCATAACACTTGTTTTTTATTCTTAGTGTCCTTGTTCAATATTCACCTTCAATTGTTATATTTCTGGTCTATTATATCTTAAATACGCTATGCAGGTATTGGTAATGATGATGAGGGAAGTGGGTATGAACGTTTGAAGGACATTGATCCTGTTGCAGCGCAAAGGATCCACCCAAACAACCATCGTAAAGTAAGGATGTTGCACATTTCTACCATGTCTAATCAGTTAGGCTCCTTTTGTATCAGGTGCTCATTTTCCTCATGATATTGTCCTGTTTGTGTTATTTCATCACGTATGTTTGCTGTATTGCACAGATAAAACGCTACCTTGAGTTATATGCAACTACAGGCGCCCTACCAAGTGATCTTTTCCAAGGAGAGGCCGCAGAGGTGAGGAAATTTGTGCTTTTATAAATGTCGTGAAGCTTGTTTGAAATGTTATTTCATGCAGCTAATAACACAATTCTTGCTATTGATTTTTTTGCTTATATGGTGTCCGATGGCTGCATGCCTGATGAATCAACCTACATCATTCTCGTCGAAGGCCTTGCTTATGAGGGCTTTTTGGAGGAGGCAAAAGAACTGCTGGGAAACTTGTGCTGTAGGGAAGTTCTAAATAAGAACTTGATTGAGGAATAAAACCATTTTTCTTAGATTGAGTATGCATGTATTAGCAAGTGCTGAATTGGTTGCTTTGTGTCCTTGATCATTACTTACTACTAAGTCATGATGACATACTTCTGTACAGTTGTTATGTTTTCTGTTTACTTCTGTACATTGTAGCTTAGGCTTAGCATTATCTCAGGCTAAGTTGCTCTCCACCTTTTTGGCTGTACAGTGCATTGTAATGAATGTATTGTTTACTGGTTTTCCCAAAATTTATTTTTTTAATCCCTAAAAGAGAACTACTGACGGGCAGAAATATATAAACCTGTCAGTGGAGGTATAAACCACTGACAGGCCCAAATTGCGGCCCGTCAGTGGTGATAGACACTACTGACGGGCTTTCGGCCCGTCAGTGGAAGTGAAACTTCCACTGACAGGAGCGTACTGACGGGCGTTTAAACCTGTCAGTGATTGCGGGTTTTCGCCCGTCAGTAATGATGTTTTCTGAGGTAGTGCCCCTTTGGAGAAGAATTTTCAAATCTGACCCTTTTGGCGACGCCACGGTCCACGGTCTGCGGCGTCGCAGATCCCTGCGGCGCCATGGCATGTGGGGCCGCAGAGCTGCGGCGCCGTGGACCGTGGCCCGCAGAGTGTGTCTGCGGCGCCGCCAAAAGGGTCAGATTTTTTGAATTTTCCTATTTTTTAAATTTTCTGGTTTTTTGATATTTTTTTTCTGAAATTTCCTATTTTTTGAATTTTTTTGAATTTTTCTTTTTTCAGAATTTTCTATCTTTTTGATTTTGCATATTTTTTTGAATTTTCCTAAATTTTCTTTTTTTGAATTTTTCTGTTTTATTTGAATTTTTTGTGAATTTTCCTGATTTTTCTAAAAAAATTTGGTATAAAACTGCTTTGAAACGGTCAAAACTGGTTTTGACCATGGTCAAGGGGTTATTTACCCGGTTTGAATAGTTGAGGGACAATTTTAGCCTATTTTTTAGTTGAGGGATAAAAGTTACACTCGGACAATAGTTGATGGTCAAAATATACACTTCTTCCTATATGGATTAATGGATACATAAAGTGTCGCATTTCAGACATATCGCTGTCGAAACAAGTTTAGGAACCCACCTTGTTCTTGCAAGCTGAAGAAAAACATCGTCTGACGTCTTTTATTACTGAAGTTGTTGAACACGACATCAGAACACACTCACTCAAGCTAACAAAACACTAAACTCGGCGCGACAACTGAAGCAACGAAACACCAGCCATCAGTGAGCAAGTGTGCATTTATTTGAGCAGAGAGGGCAGCATATCCATCCGGGTACTTGCATCAAAACATCCATATCTAAACAATCTCATTTATTCTCAGGTACCTACGCATTCTCTTGTCAAGAATCCTATCACGTTGTTCAAGGTCGATCTGGTCGTCGTCGTCGTCCTCGCTGAGATAGAAAGAAAGTTCCCAGGAATCGTCCCAGCTGGTGTCAAGTTCCCAGCAATCGTCGTACCTATTGCGCCAAAAGGTACGCGGAGGACGACATCTAACAGGGCTGTCGTTCTGGAAGTGCTCATAGTGACCGGTCTTGATCCGGGCACAATTTGCTTGTAGGTTGTCATCCATGTTGATATTGTAGCAATGGCGCACGTTAAGGTGATCTAGGTGGGGGCAGTTGTCGAGGATGGCTGCCAGCCCTTCATTGCTGAGGGTATCAGACCAAAGCTCGAGGGAACGTAGGTTCTGCACTCCTGCAATTGTCAAGGCTTCCCTGTCAATGGTATGGCCAGTCATTCCTTGATCCATCTGGTTATCCGTTCCTTTGAGATGTTTAAGATGATTGAAGTGCTTCATCCGTGGGCATGCTTTGGCAACACGCGCAAGCACCCCGATGACATTGATATGAGAACAATACTCAAGCTCGAGCTCCTCGATCAGAGGGAACTTCTTTATTGCCTCCACAAATGCTTCATTGGAGACATCGCAGCATGAAATGAGACGAAGACTCTTGAGCAAGGGTGCCCTGCAAGGATAGCACTGGTATTAAATTATCAATAAGTATGCCATTCATATATGCAGAAGCACTCTTCTCCCCTTCGAAACAAAATTGCAACGAATTCTTCAGCGGAGTTGCACTCTGTTGGCAACTGAACATAATTACTATAAAACTACATTAAGTTCCTTCGAATTAACAACCAATTAATTCAAAACCCTAACATTAATAGGGGCTGGCATTATGAATAGAAATCTTACTGCTCCGCGAGGAAGAGGAGGAGGTCGTCGTTGACGCCGCCCCTGGCTGCGAAGGCCTCGCACTGCCCCGCGCTGAGCCGCAGGGCGTGCCGCACCATCATCTTGAGGCTGACCTCTTTCCGGAAGGGCGGGACGAACTGGCCGCGCATGTCGATGCGGCGCCACAGCTCGGGCTCGCCTCGTGCGGCGCGCCTCCAGGAGCGGCACACCCCCGCCGCGCCGCCGATCAGGAGCTCGACCTGGTCCAGCTTGCGGAGGATGTACCAGAGCGCGTCCAGGGGCAGCTCCGCCCAGTCCCTCTCCGACGGCAGCGGTATGGCGTGAACACCGAGACGTGGAGCGTCAGGGATCTCTTGGATCGTCGCCTTCGACTCCTAGGGGCCATGGCCGCCAGCGGCGGCGGCGGCGATGATGGCGGCATCGTGACCGTGGAGCGCCCAGGAGCCAAGACTTCGTTTTATATAGACAGCGGTAGGTCGGTGCGCGTGAACGATTATTCTTTATTTATTTGATTTCGGAGGCACTATTAATATCGTTAACATGATCACGATCTGCTCTTGCTAGCAACAGGAACCGGTTGATTTCGTGGATGCGTGGCAAGAATGACACATGTGTTTAACTTGCGGCTCTACTGCAAACATGATCGCTGAAATGAGTCTCGTTAATGATAATTGCTTTTGGCTCCGGTGATCTTTTATTTTTAAAAATTCAAATAATACATTTACAGGTTTTTTAAAGTTTCAAATTTTTTAGCCATGCACATATTGAAATACACTATAAATCTGCAAAGTTTCATTGAAAAATCTTTTAGTCTGTGAGCTGCAAAAAAAATGTGGTGATCCATAATAGCAAAATATTTTATCGTTCCAAGTTTAAAGTACGTTTTGCCACAGGAAAACCAGCTTGCTGGCATGATTGTCTCTTTATATAGATAGATTCTATAGAATTATTACTTATATAAGTTTATTTTATACAAGAGCTCCTATGAGTCTCCAAAATATCTCTTAAGTCCATGATCAAAACCCCAATTGGTCGTATGCATATGACCTGTGATAAGAAAAAGAATAACAATAGCTAAATGATGGTGAGCACTATTGATCGTAGATAATTGGTTACTGGGTTTGGTCCTCCGCGGAAAGTTAGAAACTCTATGTACTTGGACCAGTTCAAGGTGAAAAAGGGAGTAGTCCCTACAAAGAATTGGATAAATAACGTATATAGTACTTGATTGTTGATGTAAATGCTACATAGTGGGCTCTCATACTTCAGAGACTACAAGTGTAATAGAAGCATCTGCTGACAAAAGGATCATCCGAAAATATAAGATCCGGACTGTGAATGCACGCCCTGCTTTGATCTCACATTACGAAACTGATGTCAAAGTTGTTGTAAACATCATCAAGTATTCATCGGAGATAAGTTTTGTGTTACAATAACAAGATCAACTGGTGAACACGAAGGCAGAGAAGATAACTATGAAATTTCCATCATAAGGTAAAGAATGTAAGAAAAATGAACACTGATCTAGAAGGGGAATAGCAATGACGGATGGGATTTTGTCACCATGTTGAGTTGACGAGCAGCAGCCATGGCCCTTCGAGTCTCATTTCAATGGCTGGCATCCTTCAGCGAGACCACATAAGCCCATGTCGCATGCGTGTGCAGCACCTCATATATGGATTCAGAAACTCGGAGATAAGAAAAACTGTCCAAACAAGCTGAGTAAAATTGTGTTGTTATTATTTTAGGGCATGAACCCGCTTATCTTCGAAACTTGTTTCTAGCAAACCGGCATAAAACATCGTTGGCATCTTTTGTTGCTGTGAACTATATGTATTCTGAAGACTGTTGAACCAGAATGCAGAACCGAAAGGTGAATCCCTCAAGCAGAAATCTCGTGGCGCCAAAATGAAGCAACAAAACACTGGCCAATGGTGAGCAAGTGTGCATACATTTGAGAGGGGAAGGCATGCAGCATCCGGGCGGCAGTTGCATCAAAGCATCTAGATCTACACCGTTCCATTAGCTCAGGTACCTACGCATACTCTTGTTGACAAGGATCTTCTCATGCTCTTCGACATCGGCATCGTCCACATCGTCACCAAGGTAGTAATAAGCATCATAGTAATCATCGTAGTCGTCAGAAGTATCTGGAAAGGACCACGTAGACCAACTACAGGGGCTGGAGGCAGGAAAGTACTCATAGTCGTCAATGTTGATCCGGCCGCACTTTGCTCCTAAGTTGTCATTCATGTTGATATGGCGGCAATTGTGCATGTTCAGGTGAGCCGGCCCACAGCCGTTGCTGTGAGTGTGGGGATCATACAGCTCGCTCACGCAGCAAGTATTGTCCCCGTTACAAGTACATGCAGGAGTGAAGAGGATTGTTTTAGGTCAGTCATTACTTAGGCCCAACATGGCCTAAAACACTGGATTAATTTGCTGATAATACAGACGTTTAGTATATTTGCCACCATATTATAGATTAGGACCTAAGAAATCCTATCTCAGTTTTAAGGAACTTGTCGCTTCGTACATAGGTGTAATCAAACTCCGGAAACTTTTGACAATCTGTAGGTTTTCATATTTATATTTGTTTCAACGGATCAACAATCGAATGCTTGATTCGAAAGATATGAACTTGTTAAGTTTGAGAACCAAATTTAAATACAAGGGCAAGTTGGGGAGAAAGAACGCGGTGCCCGTATAAACCTTCACTTGTGAAAATGTACCCAGCTTCTCGTCTTTGTGTGGACGCTCAATAAATATGCCTGTCATGGGACAGGGTGCTAGGTAGGAGGGTAAACAGGTAGGATACATACAGATATCGTGAGCTCTTCCCGCATCTACAGACTTAGATATAGGTACGAAGTTATTCGTGATATGAACACGGGATAGATATACGGACCGTTTGTTTTGGCTCGCAACCTAGCTAGACTTTCACAAAAATGCTGAAAAGCCCGACAAAAATGCTAGCTTCCGGTGGCTGCACCCACAAAGTCAGCAAAGCCAATGTATCTAATTACCACGTGTTCATTTAATTCAATTAGCTCGAAAACAGGCCATCCACTAAATATGCGAAATTAACATGTGATTATTGTTAAGTCGATACAAAATCAAGATATTATCATTAAATCAGTACATAAATAGTTTATCAAAATCCTAAGGCATTTCAAACATTTTACGAAAAGCCTCAGCTCAAATAGCTAAATTGCCAAATTACTCCTTCAACACAACAATTTTCATAGCGCAGCGAGCCAACGACCGCTTTCAATAAAGATACACCCATACAAACATGACCTTAAAAAGAGTGAATTATACAACAAGCTAGATGACCATTCATCATTTAACACAATAGATACTCAAGCTGACATACTTCATAAAAATCTATATGATACTAAATCCATATTTGTTTTATTGTTTTATCAGAAAAATTTGTTAAATATACTCCGGATAAACTATTGGATACGGATACAGGGCGGATATTAATCATCCCGTATCTTGGAAAATGCACCTGATATGATATCTAAAAATTGGCATCATGTGTGGATACTTTTCTAGATTAGTTATCAAATTGGGCGTGAATTATCCACCTCATTTTCACCCCTAGTAGCAGGCACGAAATGTTTGTATTTTGACGAGTACAAAAATGTATTTCTTATCAAATTGACATAGGCGCACAATTCTTGGAATGTACCTGGAACACAATGAATGGTGCATGGTGCTATAGGACATCATCTTAGGGGTAGAAAACCAGAATGGAGCTAACGTACAAGAGCGTTGAAAGGGCAGTTAAGATCAGGTGATGCATAGCGTCACGACCCCGATTTTCGGAGCCGCAAGATACGTCCGCAATTGTCCAGGAGTTTTTCACTTGCGGACGGAGAGCAGATACATCACCAACACAACGTAAAAACATACAAACTTTATTACAGAACGTGAAAGTATGCTTAGCAGCAGTTAAGTTTACAACGGACTGGGGCATCCGAGCCCAAAGTTTATACTACAATCAAAATGGACCTATACCACAGGCGCCTCGAGCGCGGATAAGACCTAAAACTCATGTTCATCTCCGTCAAAGTAATCTTCGTCGTACACGCCTTCTTCGTTTTCCTATTCAGCTGTAATGGTCGGTGTAGTAATGAGTATGCGACGTACTCAGCAAGCCACTTTGGGAAATTATGCTACTAGCTATATGCTCTGGATTTCAAGGATGGGTGTACGGTTTTAATGTTTGGTGGATGCATAGTCCTTGTCTCTACTTTAGTGATTAAATTCTCATCATTAAAAGATTTTAACTACAATTAACCCTGCCGGATCAATGTTAAATTCAACTAAACATCATCAATCTCTACTTGTGCCTTGTACCGAGAATCACCGCTAAATATAACTTCATTAACCGAAAGCACGGCGTATTCGAATACCTTTTGATTTAACTCTGCAGAGCGGCTCAGTTTTACCCACATGATACCCATACCTCTTGATGTCACTGCAGTCATACACATGCCCTTCGGTATGTCGACAGAGGTAGGTTAACAAGGCTTTTTATTTACTCTATCTTTTGAAGTTCCTACCCAGGAACACTATATCACTCGCTCTCCCGGGAGCCGACGGGCCAGTGTTAACTTCGCGATCTAGGAGTCGGTGAGTTCCAGTTGTGATTTCCCAATAAATGGCCTATCACTTCATTCGCTTCTGCGGGCCTTCTAGAGAAGTGGAACAACAAGCTAGTCTGTAGTTGTTCAGCAGGTAGAGCAGATTTAATAGGCCAGGTTCGGCAAGTTGAAGAGCGGTTCTATGTTCATCACTAAGCACAATGGTCTTGTCCTTAACTGTCCCCGATTACCCTTACTCCACGGAAGGGGTATGGCTGCAGAATCAATACATGAAGCGCCCCACCTTCTCTGTCCCCAACCGTCGGCAGTTTCTCTTTTAAAACACATACTCTAGGTTTTGAACTAGGGTTACCAATATTCCTGAATATTGTCTAGCCTAACCTCTAATGCCGGTGAAGGATACTGATACGGTTCATATTTATCCTAAGTTTATCGAGGTGAACATGGCCTATAAAAAATTTACTAGGCTGTGGGGTGATAGGTGATAACTATACAATCATGTTATTAAAAGATAGCGCATATGAAATTAACATACGAAAAATAATAACTAGACTAGTAGTACAGTAATTAGCTTGGCATGTGGGTTCAATATGAATAAGAAGTGTGACTTGCCTACTGCACTGGGGTCTGTGGGGTCGAAATCTTCAGGAAGTCCTTCACCTTCGGAATCCTTGCCCATCGTCGGACCGTCACTATCGTTTCCTAGTTGCAAAAGATCCAAACATACAAACATATATAAGTATGGGCTCGACGAATGCGGGGCTGGGAGCAAAATGCAAAATAATTTGAAAATAATACTAAAATAGGAAGTGGGGGTGTGAGGTCAGAACCGGAGTGTTGAAAGGGTGAAAGAAAATATGGAATGTGGATTAGAGTTTTGGAGGGAAGTCGGATTATATGGGACGTCAGAGGGTTTTGTGTGTGTCGGATGTTAAAAAGTGAGAATTTGGAGGAACGGGGTAGAAAATCGGAACCGTGTCGTCGAGATGATCGCAAAATAATATTGGGCCCATTAAGGCCCTCGGGTTGGGCTAGACATGGGCTGGGTTGGACTTGGGCTGGGTTGAACACGGGCTTGGGCTTGAGTTTGGGCTCAACAGAAAAGAAAAAGAAAAATAAAAGAAAAATAATTTTTATGCGAGGTGGGCTCAATTTGGCTCGGGTCATGGGCTGTTGTTGGGCTGCTATTGGGCTTCGCCCTGCTAGGAAAAATAAGTTACTCCCTCCGTCCCAAATTATAAGGCACGCACGCATCCCAATAAACGCAATTAGATCTATAATATGTTAGTTATATGATACAAAAATGATATAATTGGAAAGTACTTTCAAAAACGAATCCAACAATATTACTTTTATATCACATAATCAAAATATTATAGACCTAATTGTGTTTATTGGGATGCGTGCGTGCCTTATAATTTGGGACGGAGGGAGTACAAAGAAAAGAAAAGGAAAATGAAAAAAAAGCTGGGCCGGCCTTTGGTCTGCTTCGCTCGGGACTGGCCCGATAAGAGAAACAGGCCGGCCTGTTAGCGGGAGGGGCCTGCGGCCCGATCGGGAGAGGGGAAAACAGGGGAGGGAGTCGGAGGAGGTGGCCGCCGGCGACGGGGATGAAATCCGTCGCCGGTGAGGCTTGCCGGCGTGAATTGGTTGCTCGGGGAGGTTCTACCGAGGCCCGGGATCTCGTTTTCGTGGAGAAAGGGAAGAATGTCCATGGGAATTAGGGTTGGCAATGGGGAGAGGGCAGCTCGGGTATACCTCGCTGGAAATGAGGCGGAAGGTGGCGACTTCGCCGGGGCTTGGGAAGAAGGGATGCGTGGTCCGGGAGGCTCTGGAAGAGAGTAGAGAGACTCGGGAGTTCTCGGAGGCTTGAGGAAAAGACGAAGGGGAACTCGGGAGTGAGGGCATCGGGAGCGGGTGAAGCTCGGGCACTGCCGAATTTATAGGGACCGGGGGCCATGGCGCGGGGAGAAGAGCGGCGGGTCTGAGGAGGGAAGGAGCAACGCGAGGAAAGGGCGGCCTCGGTGGCGGAGTTGTTGCAGAGGAGTCGGCCCGCTGTTACCGGGAAGAGGCGGTGAGCGGTGGCATGGACGGCGGCGACGGAACGGCGATGGGAGGAAGGGGATGAAGATGACGGGCCAAGTGGGCCGAGGAAAGGAGATGGGTTGGGCTGAGGAGAGGAGATTCGGCCCAGAAGGATTCCAGGGTTTTGAAAATTTGATTTTTTTTTGTATTGTTACACATAGTTTCATCTGTCGACGCGCTATTACCATCTACTCTATATAACAACATCAGTAGCACGTGTGCGGCCCATGGCGCCTCGCCGCGTGCGACGAGCCCGGGCTGTTGCGCCGCGCGCATCAACATGCTTGGCCACGCCGGCCTCTTCCGGCTCAACCTCCAGGGGATGGCGCGGGCCGCCGTCCGGCGCAGCGCGGGGCGGTGCGAAGCGTTCTGGGGCGAGTGTGCCGGCAACGATGACTTCCTCCTCTACCTCGGCGACCAGTGAGATTTCGATCCCCCGATTTCCCCAATTTTAGGCTACGTCTGCTGCTTCCGCATGAAACTATGGGTACATTAATTTGGGTTCCGTTAAAGTAATAGTTATAGCGCATCTGAGTAGAGATATCTTGCTGGGTTCGTGGTAAAGATACACCAGTGTAGATTAGAAATCGGTTACTGATTAGTGAAGATACAACGGCAGGCGAGGTGCTCTCCTGGGATGCTCCCAGAAATGTTTTTTAATTTCTGTTCCTGATTTGATCATTTTAGTGTTCCATTTTCATGGGTATTATACTGCAGAGTGTTTTTCCATTATAACTATTACAACAGTGATGTTCTTGAATTCATATAGATTTCAGTAAGAGTAGTGATTGCCCCTAATTCCTGGTGTTGCCGATACGAATGGAGTGCACAAGAGGAAACACTATCACTAACTCTGTTTTCTTCTTTTTTTCGAGAAACTAGTAGGAGCACCACCTTTCAATTAAGAAGAAATAGAGTAACAATTACAGAAGGGTTTGAAAAGGAGGGTCAAGCCCGAAAACCCCAAAAGGTCCATATGCGGACTACTCTCAAAAAGCGACTGAACACATCATGTGTAAACGAATGTCATCATATTTGATAGATGCGACCTCCCGGAAGGTTAGTCGAGTCCCATCGAAAATACGGCGATTCCTCTTCCTCTAGACATTCCACATGACGTAGAACAGGTGGCCACTGCGGCTGTTGCATTCGTCACTCAGTGGTCGCGTCCAAAGTTGCCCTCTACCACTCATCCACAGAATTGCAGGCGTGTGCCGAAGGGCTACTGAGGATCCCAAACCAACGATTCACCAGATACCAGGTCGCCATAGTGAAGGGACAGTCTTTGCAAAGGTGGGTGACAGTTTCAGCCTCCCAGAGGCAAAGCTGGCACATCTGGTTCTGAGGCCATCTACGGACAGCTAGAACCTTGACAGTCAGGATGCGACCGTGGAATGCGAGCCAGAAAAACAACTTGCACTTGGGTCAGTGTGCACCTTCCAAATCTTCTCAGGCTGGACCTTTGAGTGGCATCCAGAGAACTGAAACTTATAGGCCGAGCTGGCCGAGTACTCGCTCTAGGGGCTCCAATTCCATTGGATTGTGTCAATGCGGTTAGGATCGGTTCCGGCCTCTTGAAGCAGCATCAGGGGTCCACAAACTCCAGGAGGAGGGAAGGAGAGTTGAGTCGTGCCACCGAGTCCACCCATTTTTTGTCGTTATGTTCTGCCTGGTTGCATAATTCTGTCTTCTTTTATATGCATTCGTTTACAACTTAGCGTTACTTGACTGAAAAGGGAGAAGGTGATCGATAATGGCTGAATCTGGAAGTCTCATGTGTCTGTAAGGCTGGGTGCTTCTTAAAACGTAGAAACACTCGTGAACGTGTGGGTACATCATTGAAAATATCCAATCCAATCATTGGCTGATCCTTGATCGTGCATCAAGTTTCACTCTGCTGAGTGAATCTTAACCCAGCATTTAGCCATCGTCGGGTGATTGATGATCCTACTCGTCTTCATATAGTAATAAGCTGCAATTTTCCATAGCTAGTTCTTCACGTATTCGTTTCAGAAGACAAAGAAATGCTTCCCTGGTTTGATGTGAATAGAATGCACCTGCTGGGATTAAGTTTTGAGGGTTCGGAGCATTGCCAGGTGAAACCATGGAATTGGAGAGTATTACAATTATTAAACATAATGAACTCAGCTTAATTCATAACGCTAGATTGCAGGATTTATTCTACAGTCAGTTATATATTATCCCTGAAATGTTCCTCATGGCGGATCTAACAATTAAGTGAATTTTCACTAAACCCTTTTAAAGTCTTGATCTGTGACCATATTCAATCATCCTCTAAATGTTCTTTTATGGTATTCCGTGATTGTAGCGACTTCAGTCTATAAGAATAAGGATGGATTTTAGTGACTTGTTATATATAGCATGCTTATGCCTTTTCCTCTTTTTTTCATGGCATATTTATTGGTTATTGAGATTCAAGCGTTATCTTCGCAGGGCACCGTCTCTCAAGAGTCTTTGCTTCATCTCTTGCTACGAAATCACTACTGAAGGATTTGCACAGGCGATAGAGAAGTTCCCTTTGCTTGAGGAGCTCGAGCTTTCATTATGTTCAAATGTGGGTAAGAATGATGTGTTTGGGTTGTTGGCAGAGCATGCCCGCAGTTGAAGTGCTTCAGACTGAGTAAGCACTTGTTCTCCAATTATGAAGCTAGTGACTACAACAAGGACGTTGAAGCCTTGGGGATTGTAACTATGAACAGGCTACGAAGTTGTTGGCAATAAACTCACCAATGAAGGACTGACAGCCATCTTGGACAATTGCCATCAACTGGAGTCCCTTGATATTCGCCATTGTTTCGATGTTAAGATGGACGACACCCTGTGAGCAAAGTGTGCCAGGATAAACATATTGAGGCTTCCCCATGACTCAAACTGATGACTATGAGGTTCATAGCCCTGTCTGGCCACGTTTCAGCGATGACTCCCGGAGTGAAGATGACTTGTATGGCTATGATATGGGTCTGCTTACGACTACGATCTGGACTCTGAGGACTACGATGATTATTGTGATCCTTCCTGCTATCCTGATGTCATCTATGAGGACGACCTTGATGAAGAAACTAGGATGATCTTTAGGGGTATGGGTGCGCTCATGAAGTGCACTCCATCCTGATGTTGTGATGAAAGTGCCTGGATGATGTTATTTTCTTTTGTTAAAGTGTTTGTAACTGTGCTGGTGTAATGGGGGTATTGCTAGACAGTCTACCGTAGACAACGTTCTGTGCTCGTGAGGCTATCTTGTGAACTTGTGACGGTATATGCAGTCTTTTGCCTTAAAGTTTCGTTAAAGACGCTATGAAGTGTATGGCTAAAACACAATGTTAAGTACGTCTGAAAAAATACCATGTTACGTAGTACGTACTGAACACTTGTTTGGTCAATGCTTATGTCCGAGATGGATGCATATTGTTTCTGAATCCATGCACAATGTTGCTCTAGGGGCTGTTGCTCTTGCTCTGCTCGGGCCGCTTTTGTGATGGATGCCCCGGCTGCGCTTGCGGCTGCGGCTGCGGCTGCTCTTCGCCAACGGCCTCGGCAGCAGCAGGCCGACGGACAAGTAGGATGAAGACCTCAGTTCTGACAAAGTGACAATGGATCAATGAAAAGTTACTCTGCCATTATAACTCTGTTTGTGCTTTGGCTTAAGGACTCCTCTTCAGGAGAAAGGATCCGTGGAATATATGTTTGCACTGCTCCTGGGGTTAGGGTTATGGAACATTGTGCATGGATATTCAACTGATGATAGCATTATGGGGTCCCCCAGTGAGATGAAAATTCTCGATTTTTGTGACATCCCACTTTTGTAATTAAGTCAATATAAAGGTTTGTGCATCATTGACATTTCATGTAATCATATTCCTTAATACGAAATTGAGGAAAATTTAAAACCTCATAAAATGATGGAAATGTCACATGAAATTAAGAAAATTGTGAAAAACCCTGAAGTCCAATTAATTGGCAGATCAAAGATCTATTTAGCAGAGAACTTTTTCTATGTTGAGATCTCTTCAAATTTTATATGTAAGCTCAATATAATATTTCTGAGCTCCCATAATTCTCCCAGATTTTTGGGATAAATTTTTAACATACTTGCAGTTCAAACCAAAATTTAGGTCCAATATGAAATTAATTATTAATTGTAGAAAACAATTAATAAAGTGGCCTTAGAGATATCTTTACATGATTCTAAACATTCTCAGGAGCCTTTGTAAAATTTTCCAGAAAATTTGAAATCCATCTGGTTTGAATTCAAAAATCAAATCTAAATTCAAAAATAAAAAAAGAAATGACGAAGGAAAAAGAAAAACCATCTAAACCTCGGACTAGGCCGAATCCAGCCCAGCCCGACAAAAATGCGCTTGCGCCCGTCTGTCCTTGCCCACCAGCAACTAGGTGCTGAAAGATGGGACCTGCCTGTCAAGTCTGTCGTCTTCCTCTAACATGCTAGCAGCTGCGTGCCACGTGCGCCGTCGCTGCACCCCACCTCCTGCTCGCCAGTGCGATACGCCAATTCAGCCCGTGCAAGTGCACGTCGATGCGCTGGAGTCATCTGGACCATTGACGTCGTGATGCGTGCACCTAGTGCAACTAATTGCCCCTCAATCATTGCCGTTCGCCCCTTGGTCAATTCCGTCGGCCTCGTCCCTCATCTCCTTTGACCGCACGGATAGACTCATTGTCTCTCACTCTTTCTTACCGCACGATTCTACTCTATCCCTCTGTCTCCACCGGAACACAAGCGACAACTAAAACCTTGCCAAATGTTGTCGAGCTGTGCCACCGTTGCCGAAAGCTTCCTCGTCGTGCACCACCTTGCCAAGGAAGATCACCATCACTAGGAAGCCATCTCCACCGAAGGAATCGTGCTAAAGTGCCCGAAGTAGTCGGCTTTGACTTTGTCTTCTTCCTCTCCGGCCACCATCTGCCACCACCTTCTTCTCGACCTCCTTTGACCTCCTCAACTTCAATTCGGTCCAGCAAAACCCTTAGGGTGAGCTTCTACCGTGTTTGCGTGCTTTTCTCCCTTCCCTGAGACTTGGGTCGGGATTTGGCCGAGCTTCGGCCAGATCCGCCGCCTTGGGTCACCGGAGCATCGCTGGCAGTGACCGTCGGGCCCTCGCACCACCACCATTGGACCCAGCTAGTCCTAGGAACAGAATGCGCGCGTTGTGTCCTAGAACCCACTGAGGCACGAATGTGCGCCTTGCCGGCGTGCACGCATGAGCTCACCGGCAGTGAGCCGCCGACTGAGTCATCGACCAATGGGATCCTCCGTCAAAATGTTTTAGCTGTTAGTCGTTAGGGTCTAAACCATATGTATTCACTGACACACGGACCCGACCTGTTAAATAAAATGAACTGGTAATTTAATCCCTAAAGTTATTGACATGTGGACCCAACCTTTTAAACATGTGCTTAATTAACATTAAGTGACTCTGTGTCACTGACCTGTGGGTCGAGTGGCCATTTTGACTAGTCAGAGCTGAGTAGTCTCCTTTGACCTTTGGCCCCACTCGTCATTGACTGTGGTTGGTTCCGCTGAATAATAAAAGTAATTCCTTTTATTAAAATCAAAATTATTTATCTGAATTACACAAAACCTTTTTAAATGGTTTAATCTTATATAATTCATAACTAATCTATATTAAGTCAGAAAAATATGAATAATATATCAACATGTTTAGAAAAATGAATACTACCTATTTATTCTATGTTAATGCATGTTTCGATAATAGGAAAAATCAAGTTCATTAAAAAGGTGAATCTAGTTATTCTCTCTCACTGGAGATTTTTAAAAATGCTATATCTTAAGCATCTGAGTTTCGATTACCTTGGTTCCACTTGCATTAGTCCTTATTTTGATAGTACTATGTCAGGCCATGCATTTCATATCATAATTATGTTGATGAATTTCATTAGTAGTAGTTATTATTATTGCTTTTCCGGTGCTTCTGCTTCTTCTCTATAGAACCAAAAGGTCACAAAGTAAGTGACCAAGACTACAAGCAGTACCTACCTCTGATCAACAACGCAAGCAGCCTCCCTTTGAACATGTTGATAACACCTATTATTTTAAAACTTACTATTGTGTTCAACTTAATATTGCATGGGTTCAACTGCTAATTTATCGATGGTTAGTTGTGCATGAAACTACCTTGTAACCTAAATATCATGTCAATAATTTCTAACCTAGCATGATTAACAGCTAGTTGAGTCTTTAGCAACCAGTTATCTTATTATCACATACTTAGCCATACTTAGATTTATCGAATCATGATCCTTTGGATGGTCCGATGAATCAGTATTTTTATGGATGGGTTACATGTGATGTTGTTTATAGATTACTAGGAAGTAATTAAAAAATTTACTAATAATCATTGGGCTTAGACGAGAGGCCATGGTTGGGAACATAGTGGGTTGTCTCATCTTCCCGCAATGCCGGTTTTCGATGTACATTGACCTAAGACTTGCGTACTTCTACATATGTGATATAATGGAAGCACTCAGGACTAAATAATTTGCTTAGGCTTAGTATATGAACTGCTTTAGTTCACCGTTCCATTTGTAATGTGGGTGAAAAATGATACAATGGGGCAACTTAATATAAGGGTGGGTGGGCACACTATTTTGAAGAGGCTGGGGATGTTCCTCCACCCACAACTTAATTAGACCATGTGGGACTTAACGGCCGAACTGGTGTACACGTACTGGCCCATAGGAGTGGCTTATAGCTAAGTTGAAAGCATTGTAATGATCATGTTCGATCATCCTCCGCCGGTACACCTCGTGAAGTGTACTAATCGAATGGCATTAAGAGTCAATTGAAACATGTAAATAAATATGTACACCACTACGGGGTTAGAAGTATTCGAATAGATATGTTCACGATTATGAATAGCTTGGTGATTACCTGCGTCAAATTAGACAACTTCAATGTTACTCTAAAATTGTCAACTTTAGTTTAAGGAAGTAATTATAGATAGTTTAAGGAAAAGTCGAGTTGATCGTAAGTTGATGATGACAGAAGCAATAGAGTAGTTTTGGAAGAATGCTCTCTTGCCTTCTTATAACTTGATCTGGTAATCTCTTTTCAGCTATTTAGAGCAATGGAAAGTAAAAACTTGGCTTTATGCAAATTAGTCCACATATATCCCTTATTGACACCCGATACATCTGTTACTATTTCCATGTAAGTCTTGTAGAGTACATTTACTCACCTTGCATTATTGATATCTTTTTGCAGAGGAGATTATCCCTTCTAAGGATGGTTTCTTCGTAAACATCGATGGCAATGATGAGTAGTCGCTGGGACCCAGGCAGTGGTCTGGCACAGGGTTTGACAGCCCCCGTTTGCTTTGTTTTGCTGCCACTTTTGGCTTCACTACTTTGTGGCTTCCAAAGCCACCTATAAACTTTCCACTGTGTGTTTGATACTTGGTTATGTGATCATTTATGTCAATAAGTTGTTAAACTTACTCGCTTAAGAGTTGTACGTATTATTGTAATTTTTGTCGTAGAGTTACTGTTGTGATACCTGTTTGTTCTAACATACCTCATGTGCCATGCACATATGATTATGAAGCATATGATGTAGGGTTTCAGAATTCATAATATGGAATTTTCAAGTGTGATCATCACCGTGAAGCAACTCTTTCACTAAGAGATTGGGAACTATATCACTCTACTCAACCTGATGCATTCGATTGCCTGCTTTTGAGGTTGATGTTGATGTTTCAACTCAGTTAGAAAGACTGAGGAGACCATATCACTCTACTCAAGCTGATGTATTCAATTGCTAACTTTGAGGTTGGAGTTGATGTCTCGGGTTATTCGAGGCCATATCACTTTACTCCTATCGAGGTATTTATATTTTGATGGTTGAGGTCGAGGTTGATGTCTCGACTTACGTGATGATTCCATTTGTAAGATAACCTTGACCTTTGTCATTGTTTTGGTCTGGAGTTGTGAAAAACTATGTTAAACTAAAAAGGAGATGAGAAAAATATAAGTAAGATCTCTGTTTACTCCTTATCCCCTTAAATCTTAGTTCTGATCTCTTGCCTTCTGATTTGATTTTGAAAAAGTTTGCCACTTTCCTATTCGACTCAAAATTTAAGTATCTCATGTTTTTGTTGTTCTTACCTTCCCTCTCGTCTCAGATCATGTCATTCAGAGTTGCTAATTCTTGTTCCTTCTTTTTCTAGATGCCTCACGAGCAAGTCGTTTGCTTGACACGATGTATCGAGACACTTGGCTTTCTTGAGATCTTTGCTCATGCTCTACGAGTAATTGCTAACGATGGATGCCAAAGTACATTGTCTATGAGACCTTTCAGGATTTTAATATGACGCAGTACTTGGCCATGGTCTGCATGCACCCATACCATGAGCAAGACATTCACACAATGCACATATGCTACGACAATGGTACCACCGTGGATATGTCTGTACAAGAGGTAGCATATTGTGCTCTGACTCATTTGAGGTACGAGTTACTGCTGATATCTCTATCTACATGCCGTACCTTTCCTGCTATCCCTCTGGGTGACTATCATGTTAATTATGCCATTTACCCGGACATGGATGCGAGGAAAATCTTGAGATCGTCCGATAGGCCCAGTTAACCAAGGCCTTGGATCAAGAGTTTCGCATGGTTCATCATGAGCTATTCACTACCCGCTGCCATCTGTGGAATCTTTTGGTAGCCATAGAACCCATTCTACGAATGAACCGCCTTAGTGATAAAGTACTCGATGTGGAAGCGAAGCCAATACACTTCAATATCGCATGCCCTAAACTTCCTTTTGGGGCTCACAATAATGTCATCATAAAATTCAGGTAGGTCATCACTAGATTTCTTATCAAAATAAACCACCTTCTTTGGACTAATAACTGGAGGCAGCTCCTTTAATCCATATGACCACATCATCACAATTTTGAGATTCTAAAAGGCTAACATGATCCACAAACAGTACCATATTCTTGCAAGTTGAGCTGGCATTAATCATATCAACAATATCAGCATCAAACTTAAGTGGCTTTAAGCCATCAATATATGGGAGGCACCAGTAAACTCTCATAAAACTTGACTTTGGATAACCTAGACCTTTCAAGAAATCTTGTATCTTGAGTAGAGACCATGTTTCACTATCACAATGGTCAAACCAATCAACTATGGCATCTAGATATGTCTTATTCTTGCCAATTCCATAGAAAAAACCACCATGGTGTACCTCCAAACTAAAGTGATCACCAAATGCTACATTGCAATGATAACCATATATGAGCTAATGATAAATGCATATGAGCTAATGATATACTGCAATCATGCACTGCAATTTCATCTTCGTCAATTAAAAAGATAAACTTTGCAACCGAATAAAAAACGTAACAAAAAGAAATATGCCTAATCAAACCTTAAGAATCATCAATCAAAAAATCCTAACAAAAGAAGAGTAATTAGGAGGGAAGAGGACGGGGTAACTAGCCGTAATCGGGAGGGACACCACCAGGATTTGGTCCTTGTTTGGATGGCTGCCAAAATATTGGTATGTCAATGCCCCTTAGCCTACTTTAGTTTTTTTTTGTCAATATTGACCAAATTATGGGCAAGTAAAATGCTAGTCAATTTTTTTGTAAATTAAACTTGAACTCAAACAAAACACACGTAACTCTTCTCCTTTGGTAAAACTAGCAAGTGTACACGAACAAAAGCACGTTTTTACAATATGTATAGCATAAAAACATAATTTATACTACATCGCGTCGAAAGAGACAATGGCGGTGGCGCACAGGCAAGGCCAAAGCGTGGTGTGGACGTGGTGGCCACGCGTGGCGCCGACTCATGAGAGGGACGCTGGAGGGTATAACAGTGGTAATGATGGAAAATTATCTATTAACTTTAAGTAAGGGCAATGTTAGGTAATTACTATCAATTTTAAGTGAATAGTATGGTAGGTAATTTTTAGGTGGCAGACTATCAAAATAATATTAACAATTGGATGATTACGATCAGACAGTGCAGACTGCGTTGAAAATAAAAGGAGAAAACTCTTTCTTTTATAAGATATATAATATATAATAGTATAAATATAGATAGTATAGATATAGATATAAATATAAATACCCTCACCTCACCACAGCATCACTACGCTTCCTCCCCTCCTCCATTCACCACCTTGCTCCCCCTTCTCTCCACGTAGCGCGCGCACATATATAAGGTGAGAACGCAACGCCTCCCCTTCTCCCAACCCCTCTCTGCTCTCGGCTCCTGCCTCCGCGCCCGTCTCGAGCCTTCTGGATGTTAGCGTTTGGTGAGGTGAGTTGCCCGATCAGATTGACCCAGGGTTTCTATTGGAGCGGTGGTGCAGGAGCGCGAGCGCCTGGCGGACGCGCCGGCGAGCCCCGGCGGCGGGAGCCACGGTAGCGGCAGCCCCACGGCCTGCGGCATCAGGGAGCAGGACGGGTTCTTGCCTATCGCCAGCATCAGCCGCATCATGAAGAAGGCCATCCCGCCCAACGGGAAGATCGACAAGGATGCCAAGGAGGCCGTGCAGGAGCTCGTCTCCGAGTTCATCGTCTTCATAACCAGCGAGTAAATGGGCTTTTTCTGCTACTGCTCTGTTTGGATTGGATGGAATGGCCTTTGGCTTAGGCGGTTTTGTGCTGATTTCGTCGGTGATTCGGCTGTTTGCAGGGCGAGCGACAGGTGCAAGAGAGAGAAGCGGGGGATCATGACCGGCGACGACGTGCTGTGGGCGATGGCGACGCTGGGGTTTCAGGACTACATCGAACTGGTGATGGCTTACCTGCAGAAGTACAGAGAGGTGCTTGTGTGCGTACTGATGTGGATGTTTGGTAATTTTTGTTCAGCTTGGGGACCGAGGGATGACCCACACTGCTTGTGGCACCAATCGACTGAGTTTTGAGTTTATGCATGGTTTGTGTATGCTTATTTAGAACAAGTGTTGCATTCTCATTCCAATTGCTGTTATTCAGAGTACAGAATGGTTTGAAGTGCTCAGAATTGTATTGAGACATTAACCAATTGGAATTATTTTTCTTGGACTGAACACATGCAGACTACTTTCCCTTGTACATGCCCCAATTATTTTATCCCAGTTTCCAATTTAATAGGTGCAGAGTAGTGAACTTGTAGCAAGTCTTAATTTCCATCTATGCATCACAGAGGCTAGGACAGCAGTTATTTAAGGACAGTTAGCATATATACCTAGAATCCTGCATTTTATAAGTAAAATTCGGAACAGAAACAATGAAATGCATGAGAGCAATCGGATCTCTTATAGAAAGAGCATCTTTGCATTAGAAGTTCCTAAAAATTCCTTGCCTGAAGCTATGCATCCTACTTACAAGTCATACTTAAGAATAAAGACCAATGTTTGTGCAAGACTTTTTAACACAGCTTAGAATTTATGCATGGTTTGTGTCTGCTTGTTTTTTTGGTTTATCCATCTGACATGGTTTCTCTTGTTTGTTTTTGTTTGATGGATGGCTATTCTGATTGCAGATGGAGGTATGTGCTATTTAAATATGTGTTTATTCTGCTTTTATAAGCTAATACTTTCTCTTCATTATGGATTCCTCCTGGATTTTTTGATACGATCTTAAGACATTGGGGTGTAACTTTTCTGGAATGTGAAATGTTAATGGAAGATGAAATCAGCCTAGGAAAATGATAATATGAGCTAGTTGAGCATGTTCAAAGTTTGAAGGCATACAGCCCATCATAGAAGCTAAGAATTCATTATTTCAAATTGTGAAGATACCTTGTTAACATATAATTACATGTACTGGGTATTTATGTAACCTAGTTAGGTGAATGATTTTTTAAATTAGATGCCACCAGCGACGGAGCATCCAATGGACGAGGGAATGCGAATGAACCGTGCGAGCAACCAGAGGTTGTGCCGCCACCGCACTATCCTGTCATTGGAATAGCTGAGATGGGACATGAAAAGGGGAAAATTTGGCTTCCAATCGGAATGTGAAACCCTCTACAACGGGATGAAAGTCTATTAAGGAAAGATCGATTATTGTTGCAAAAAAAGGAAGAATGATAACTCTGAACTAGCTTAACAAAAATTGGAGCTAAAACATCTCAGAAAAGATGCTCTTTTATAGATAGTGACCTCAGAAAAGATATCGTAAACTATCAAGCATGCTTTTCAAGCCTTGAACAATGAAAAGATTTACCAAATTAATGAAAGCTCCTCCATGACCTTGATGAAGACTTCACTTAGGAAACGATTGTAATATCAGCAGTAGGGCTCAACAAGAATTTAGAAATCATAGTTCTGAAATAAGAATAATACATGGTGTTTTCACAAATTGAACAGAAGACGAGTTATATTTGGCGTTTGAGAGATACAGTACTTATTGTTGGATTTTTCATACATTGGTCGAGGCATGCTCCACCCGCTGAAACTACAGCGTACAGACAACTGCAGACGAATAATTAATACACTTAATGGTGTTCCCTCAATCAGGCAGACATAGTACCCTGTTGTGTTTCGTTGAAGAGTTTCTGTGCTTCTTTCACCAGAGAAGCGAGAGATCTGGCTGGCTTTGGCACCCCACGATCATGGCCAGCAAAGAGCATGCAATTATCAAGATCTGACATGGTCTTCAAAGCCTCTGACAGTACTTCCTCGAAATTATGCTCCTTAAAATCGCTGATGCAGGTGGGTTTGAGATGAATCAATGCTATAACTACCTGACATGTAAGCTTCACTATTCTCAAACAGTCAGGCGTGATGACCTTGTTTCTTTCTATTATCTCCTTGAGCTTCTTTACGAGTACTGCTGCATCTTCGGGGGTGGCGGTGGCACGAGTGAAATCATATTCATTGATCACCACGGAAAGGGATAGCATGGCTGCCATCAAGTTTCTCTCCTTGGATTCTTCAGTTTCCTTTGTGTGATCAGCTTCTTTCGGAGGCTGGCTTTCTAGAATGTTTTCCACTGCAGAACCACTGCCTGCACCAGCCACTGTCGCTGCATTTCCAGCAGTTTCTGTTTCACTTGAAAATATTTGATGGAGAACCTGCAACAGAAACAACATATTTTTAACTCATTTTTAACTCAAAGGAAAAATAATCTTAGTAATTTTATAAACTTTATAATCATACCCTATATCTAAGCAGATTTTATGAACATAGGTTCATATGCACCCCTTGATGAATTTATACACTTCCACAATATAAAAAATTCTCAAAAAAATCATAGCAATAGAAAAAAAATGTTAATTTAGGTATTTGTACAAAATTTCATGACAATAGAAAATGATTTAGGTATATACATATTAATGCAACTAGATGCCTATTGCAGGATTACTCACGTCCACTTTAAGATAGGTGTCGTTTCAGCTCTATACGCATGATCGACAGGAGTTAACGAATTGTTCATTAAAGTTTGCCCCTTATACCTAATGTTAGTACCAATGAGCATTTAAGAGGGATATTAGCGAGAGAAAGTTGCCCCGAAAAGCTGAAACGAGAAGTATTTTCATCTACATATATTTAAACCGGAGGGGGTACTATGTGTCCCGTTTTGGAAAATGTTTGCCAGAATTGCATGAAACGTGCCCAAAACAGTATTTTTCCAACGGTAATCTCGTTTACCCGGTGCACCGCTAAGACGGTAACCGTCCAGTTAAGGGAAACTATATCTATAGAAATAATAGAAACTGACATCTGGAAAAAAAAATGTGGGAATAAGATTAAACCGAGGTAAAGGTAGCGATAGACACCTTTGTCAATAGCCGATCAACAACAATACCATTTGTTGTGGAGTCGAAGGCATCAGTGGCATCTTCTGTACTTGGAATGGCAAGCAGTCTGGCCAGTGCTTCCCCTGCTTTTCTCCTCAGCCTGCTGTCTTGTTCTGCCACTGTAGTATTGCCGTCCTTATCCTCAAGGAAGATGCGCTGCAGCGTCTTGACGAACTTCTCCATCATGCTTGTAGACTCATCAAAAGGTAGTTTTCTGAAAGAATCATCAAAAGCTAGCTCCGTAAGAATCTCTATTGCTTGTTCATGCAGTTCTCTGGCACTTTCACTGTCAACGTCCAAAATGCCCATCAAATTGCTGGCAGCTTCCTTGTCACGTGATATCTCGTTGCGCAGCCTTGTAGCGCCATCTCCAGGGTTGCTGATAAGCCTGCTCACCACTGTGAGTAACCTGCTTAGTATCTCAACCCATGTATGGTCATACTCATTGTTGCTGAGGGAATCGGGGTAACTCAATGGTGATGTGATCTTGGAGAGCAGTCTTTGGTGATTGCTTATCTCCATACAGTTGCCTTGTTCTTGTGTGAGCCTCTCGAGAATCACCAGGCCTTGCGAAATTAACTCTTTGGTTCCTTTCGACGCAAAGCAGTAGTGGTCTTTATCTGTAAAGTATCTCTCCTTTTCGAGCCTTCGCTCATGTGCTGATCTCTCTCTCTTTCTCCTTATGTCCATTCTGTTTTTGCGCCGATCGATATTTGTTCTTCTCTTGGTGGGTAAGTCGCCTGATGTCTGCTGGTCAGTTTGCTCGGTGATGGCCAAAGCAGTATGGTCCGATGTTTCCACTGACTCATGGTGGCCTTCTTGATCGAGACTTTGATCCGACGGATGGGCAAGTTCTGGATCACGATATTGGTTACTTTCAAGTAAGGAACATATGCATTGTAGTGCACCCGGGTACTGGGCTATAAGAAGCTCACTGGCAATCTCCGCCAAAATCCTCGCGGCACGCTCTGTGATCTCGATAGTATCTATGCTTCTCCGGCCAATGGTGGCGGTCAGATTCTGAATGGATTGGTGGGAGGATAGTAGCTCCTGCCTTACAGCTCTACCCTTCTCAATGAACGTGTCCAACACCCTTGCTCCCCAAAGACGATCGTCCTGAGATGAAGACTCTAGCAACCCAACACTGTATGTTACCAAGTTCCAATCTTCGAGCAACGGCACATCCTTTCTATAAATGGCTCTGCTTTCGCGAGAGTACCTCGAAATTAGTCTGGGGCCCCAATCTCCAAAGCCACATCGTTTGCTCACCGCTATCCCCATGGTGATACTCCCCCCCATAATAAGATTGAGCCAGTACATGAAGGTTAGACTCTGAATCAGAACTAGAACATAGAAGATGTCCAGTGCTGCGTTCAGTTTTGCTTTGTTGGCCATATCTCCACCTGCGTCGCCATAATCCCGTTGTACGAGACGCGCCACTGAGATCCCCATGCACGCATATGGCAAAAACCCCATAAGGATCGCAAGAGAGAATAGCACAACATTCTTCGCTGCAACCACTATGCTCATTGGGATCCAAGCAGTCGTTCCCCAGACCTGCAAACCAAGTAATACCTTACTGTCTGCCTCGTAAATATCTTCGTCGTTGGAATCCAAAAGTGTCGCCATCCTGTTTAATGTTGGGTTAACGACGGACAAGATTATCAATATGTACATATATGAGATAGTAGAATTGTACACTACAGAGAAAAATGCATTGTTTGGGTGGTTAGCGGAGCTGATTGTACCCCTGCCCTCCAAAGACAAAACCCACATCATGTGTGTCACACCAAGACGAACTCCCGTCTTCTTCCAGTGGTAGACGACGTATCCATTGATAGCGAGGCGTATGTGGTGAGTTCGTCAATCTTCAAGCCTCCACGACTCCATTATTCAGTAGGCGTTATGTGAGTGTGTGCGTCTAATGGTGTGCGCGTGTATGTATCTACATGTTGTACTCGGTGTTTCTCAAAAGAATTGTACTCTCCGATAGCACAGGGAGGTGATGAGAGAAAACGAGCGAAAGCCCCCTCCAACCCTAGCGGCCCACCTGGCCCCCTCGCTGCCAGCCACCACAGCCACGACGCCAACCATACCTTCCTTGCCTAGGCTCCATGCAAATGTGCACAGCTACCCTGATCTCTTCGCCACTCCCTACGCCGTCGCCTGTCCACAAGCACTAGCTCCAGATCTAGATCTGGCAACGTTGAGCTCGACCCCATCTGTCTGGCACAACAATGACAGCAACGGTTCCTACTCTGATGTGGTGCTTGAAACCCCAGAGGAGCTCCTTCGCCCGAGAAGCACTAGGTCATCACCACCAAGGCTTCCCAATGACCAACCCTTAGGCTTCAATGGTGCTCTTCCAAAGCTAGGGGCGGTCCTAGAGCCAAGGCTAGAAGGCCTACAGCAGCGGTTCAGCCTAAATGCATAAGAGAGCAGGTATACAGCATAATAGAGCAGGTATACACTATTTGGCCCAAAATACTAAAGCCCAAACAGCTTAGCACCCCTTGGCCCAACATAGCCCCTCCCTTGTTCAATCCTGGGTCCGCCGCTGTCCAAAGACAACCTCTTCAATCACTAAACCAAACCTGCCACAGACCCTTATGATCCGCAAGTGGGTAACCATCAATCTGCCCACATTCTCTATAGCCACTCTCAGAGAGAAGGTTGTACCCCCCGTGCACCAATTGTTGCATTTTCCTGCCATGCTTCCATGCCCGTAGGACATGACAGGTCACCTAGATAGCCACGAATCCTCCTCAGCTGGGAATGTTTCAATGCCTTGACATTTGTAGCTTTCCCAAGGTGCAAACTTGACGGGGATGGCTAGGAGCGTGTCAAAAAGTCATAACGAGCACTGTGTAAATGTGCATTTAGGTTGCACGTAGCGCTCCCCTATAGTTAGTCAACCCACCAACTAAGCTCGGGAGGAATTCCTAAGGCGCACTGCAGGTTATTGCTTCAACTGCTTGCTCCAGGACCATTGTGCGAGCTCTTGCTACGACCCTACGGTCTGCTTTCCTTACCTTCGGTCTAGGTACCGTGCAACATTCTACCCCATGAGACACTACGAACAACCGCACCCACACCACCTCATCTGCTACCTCAACTTCTATCTCGAGCACCACCACCTCCTTCTCCACCTAGCCAAACCGTCTGTCCTAACCAATCCTATTGCTACACACCCTGTGCGTGAGTAGATCCGTGCTACACCCATGGCCTGCACCAACCTTGGAGATGGCAACACCTGACTGGATGAGAGCAATGTGGTGGTCAGCATCACAAGCGCCTTGGACCATGAGTACAAACAGTTGTAGGAGACCATGATTGTGGCATGGCTTGGCTAGTCCAATCTGGAGACCGATGTCCATATCATCTACGAGGCCTTCCGTCGCCGCTTTGACATCCACCGAGATGGCATGTTGGTGTGCTAGCAACACTTGGAAGATTTTGTCATCACATTCAAGTGCAAGGGAAAGTGGCAATAGGCGTCGGCCGTCGGCAACCTTTCGTTCAGGAACCTGGAGGTCCACGTTCGGCTGTGGACTGCATTTTGCTATGCCTTAGAAGACTCTATGTGCTTTCACATTCACCTCAGTATTGAGGGTCCGCCTTTCCACTCGTGGAATGCGGAGGTCATCGAAAAGCTTGTCGACAACAATTGGTTGCTTTCAAAATAATCATTCATGCTCTATTCTTCCACGGCATGCCATTGTTGATACTCAGCCGTTGGCCTAGAGGCATGGCCGGATGTCCAAGGTGCTCATGAACCTAGAATTCATTGAAGAGTTCATAGTGGTGCCACTCAACCACTTCTCGGTAAATTCATAGGTAGTGCACTTCAAACCAGCAACACGTGGCATGACATGTAAACTCAGTGTTGTTGATGGAACACCATTGGTGGATACGACAAAGCACGTTTTAGCGACCCATCAAGGTAGATCAACACATCAATACTGTGCGATAGAGGCAAAACCCCAGTGCTCATGCTCATGATGGCCGGATCATCATGAAGAAACTGATGAAGATCATGTGCCCTGCCATGCCCATTGGACTGCAAATGATCACCACCAACACCACTATACCCAGTGACACAATGATCACGATGATGATGACCACCACCACGTTCACCATGACAATAAAGTGCTGGACCAGCGGCGCTCAGGCCTCTCCGAAATCTTCGAGCGATCCTCTTTCTATCGTGACCGCGACAGGTCTTTCTGGCTGACCATAGCGTGGGTTTCACTATGAAGGTGGATGTAGGTGGGAACCTGCCCCGGTGCCCAAGACTTCGACCGTGAACGCGGAGGACTGCTCCTAGCTCTGATGACACACCAAGCTCTTTCACCAGCTTCCATGTTAGGAGCACTTTACAGCCTTCGTGCACTGCCTCCATGATGGTCTTCGTGCTTTCGATACTACAATGGGAGACAAGGACAGGGAGCAGGCATGCATCGCATGGCTGGCCATGGTGATAGGCTACATCCCACGTGCCGGATAGATTGTGCTCTAGATTGCCATCTCACCATTCCTCTCTGTGTGGCCCCTGACTAGTTGCTTTGGTTATTGGTATGACTACAACACTAGCTCTGTAATGTAGGGATATCGCCATCTTCCACACTGTTCAGGACGACATTTGAAAGGCAGCACAGACTAGGTGCTTTATGGCCCAATGGGTGCAATCAGACCATCAATTGCTTCATTCATCACCTTGGCTAAATATAGTGGCCGTTGTAGCACTTCTAGGTCATCTGTCCCTGCTAAAGCCTAGATGGTTGCTTCGGTGCAGGCTGGGCTTGTGCAACTGGACGAGGCCATGATGGCACAAGTAGGGCCTGTACAACCAGTTGAGGCCTTGGCTCAGGTTGGGCCTCTAGTACACCCACATGATGCTGTGGCTATTGCGGCTCAAGAATGGCTCCCTATTCAATTAGATGAGAATACGAAGACATAAAAAAATTTACATATTTTTTCTCGTCAGAAACTAAAACACGAATTGAAAAAATTACAGAATTAGGGGTCTGTCAGCCCACAGTTAGCTTACTGGGCGCTATTGGCTGATGGTTGGCCGACTGTGACATGTATGGGCAATCACTGGCTGATAGTGCCCAGTCGGCCAACCACGTGCCGACAGATAGGCCAATCGAGGCTGACTAGGGGTTGTTTGCCTCCCGTGCACCGACCCGTGGGGGGCTACCATTCCATGGGAGGTCGACAGGGGCTAGTCGGCTTAAGTCGCGCAATTTTGGCCCCGTCAACCTCCGATAGGCAAATAGAAAGAGAAGTCAAGAGAGAGAGAGAGAGAGAGAGCAACTGGGGAGTGTGGTAGCGTGGGTGAGGCCGCGCTGTAGAGGGAGAGAGAGGAGAGGAGGAAGAGAGAGAGGAGAAGAGGGAGAGAGGGGATTAGGGTTTGGAAGGAGAGGAGGAACAGAGCTCTCAGCACCGTGCTTGTGAGGTAATTCTTTTTGTTTAATTGTATAGAAATAGTTAGTATATTAAAATTAATTAAAGAATTAAATATGTGCATACTTATGTTTATATGTTTATATCTACCGTGTGTATTAGCCATTGTTAGAATTATTGAAATAAGTATTTTAGCATTGCAAATAAAATTATAGAGTGCTAGATTTAAAGTTCGTGTTATATTGTGTTTCAGAATAATGCAGTACATATATATAATTATAGAGCGCTAGATGTTGAGCACCATAGATATATGAAGTAGTATATATATAATCTATGACCTAGGTTTAGCACAGCATCATAGATTTGTCGGCCAACCTAGATGATTATAAAGCAGTAGGTGTACTATAAAGCGTTACGTGATTTTTTTAACAATGATGTTATGGATGGCAGGTACGTTAGAACTAGTGAAATTCAAGATTTTCTATGGTCCTAGAGAAGTTAGGACAAACCTGTCTAGGATTGATCTTAGTGCCTTCAACTATATTGAATTCCCTCTACAAAATGTAGAGGCGCTAAACATTAGAGACGGGAAAGACAAGACACGTAGCTTCGCTCTTGATACTAAGTAGTATAGTGTCAGCATTCAATCAGTTCACCATGTCTTGCATAAAAATGCACCCGGATTTTATGCCTATTGAAAGCACAAAGGAATGAAGAGCTTGGCTAAGGGTGTGCAGGGCTCGTAATTCAGATCCAGTGGCATTAGTGTAGGCGGTTGTGTAGGATTCAATGGGGGCACATGGCAGAGACTACGAAAGAGGTCAAAGCAGTGCACCGGCTCATGAAGAGGAGGCAGTTATCAGGGAGTAGTCAATCTAGAGGGGATGATCATGGAGAAGCAGATGTTCTTGCAAGAAATGGGAGATAATCACATCCCTACTGGGCAGGCAGATGAAGCTGAGGCTTTCAAAGAGTTGGTGGAGGTTATGAAGCAGGAAGTTCAAGCTGATATGGTCGAAGATAAGGAGATTGGTGATGAAGAAAGTGATGACGAGGAGTAGTATTCAGATCATCAGATTCCCAGCGGTTGGAACGAAGAATTATTGGGCGGCATGTGTGTAATAGGTGGTCATGATTCATCATGGGAGTTCAGGAAGAATGAGATACAACATGGCACAATGTATCAAGACAAGCTTGAAATGAGGGATGCAATAGCTCTTTAGGGAATGTTCATGCAAAGGACGTTCTATACTCATGTATCTACCCCGACACGTTACATTGCAAAGTGCAGTGCTAATGGTTGTCATTGTGTGGTTCATGCTCATGTGCCGAAGTATAAAGTGAACTAGGTTGTCACTAGAGTAGTGCCGCATAGCTATGTTCAAAGAAACGTCCTTGCAGAGCACCACAACTTGACTTCGACCTTAGTTGTAAGACTAATATTTGCTGAGATAGTGGAGAAGAAGGATATGGAAGCCTCGCACCTTCAAGTAGCAATAAGGAACAAGTATTAGTTTCACAATCAGCTATGGAAATGTTAGAGATATAGTAGGCTCTATACTTGCCTTGTATACTTGCCTTGTATTCCAAGTCATCTTGTACTATAGATATGCCTATTGGGTTGTGCAATAGATCAAGTTTCTATTTCCCTAACATGGTATCAGAGCAATTAGGGTTTTTTTTAACCTACCCGCTGTTCCACCACCGCCGCTCACGCTCTCTGGCCGCCCGCCGGCCTCCCCGGCCGCCCGCCGGTCTCCCCCCGTCCCCCGCCGCCCGCTGCCCGGCTGTCCGCTATCCTCGGCCCCGCCGCCCGCTGCCCTCCCCCGTGCGACCGCCGGCCCGCCGGCCCCGCAGCCCCTCGGCATCCCCGGCCCCGCTCGCCACCGGCTCGGGCCGCCGGCCTCCCCTACCGGCCGCTTGGTCGCCTGCCGGCTCCGCCGCCCTTCGATCTCCCCGGCCTCGCTCGCCGCCGGCGCCCCTCCGTCGCCGCCGTCCTCCGCTGGCTTTCCCGCCGGCCGCCGTCCCCCGGCCGCCCCCGTCGCTTGCTTGCCCCCCCATCCGCGTGCTCTGTTCTCTTAGAACAGAGTAACGCGTCGGTTTATAAGCCAAAAGCAAAAAAAAAGACAAAAAAAAAGAACCATGTCTTCGTCTTCGAGCTTCGTCTCCATCCCTCGTTGCCCGGTGATCTTCGACGGTGTTAACTACGCCGAATTCGTCGCCCACATGCACATTCACATGCGTGGTCTTCGCCTTTGGGGTGTTCTCTCCGGCGAGGTCTCCTGTCCGCTGTGTCCTATTGCCCCTGTTGAGCCTTCACCGCCGGCGCCGCCGGCTCCTGTCCTAGGTGCCACTCAGGCTGATGTCAATGCTGCCAAGGTTGCTGATGCTACGCTCTGATGGTTCTCTTGAGTGCTACAAGGCTCGTCTTGTGGCCCGTGGCTTTCAACAGGAGCATGGTCGTGACTACGACGAGACGTTTGCTCCTGTGGCCCACATGACCACTGTTCGCACCCTTCTTGCTGTGGCTTCTGTTCACCACTGGTCTGTCTCTCAGCTTGATGTTAAGAATGCCTTCCTTAATGGCGAGTTGCGTGAGGAGGTCTACATGAAGCCACCACCTGGGTATTCTATTCCTGACAGCATGGTATGCCGTCTTCGTCGCTCTCTTTATGGCCTTAAGCAGGCCCCTCCTGCTTGGTTTGAGCGTTTTGCCTCAGTGGTCACTGCTGCTGGTTTCTCGGCAAGTGCTCATGATCCCGCGCTCTTTGTCCACCTTTCGTTCTGTGATCGGACTCTTCTTCTTCTATATGTCGATGACATGATCATCACTGGTGATGACTCTGAGTACATTGCCTTCGTAAAGGCTTGTCTTAGCGAGCAGTTTCTTATGTCTGATCTTGGTCCTCTTCGCTACTTTCTTGGCATTGAGGTTTCTTCTACCTCTGATGGTTTCTTTATATCCCAAGAGAAGTATATTCATGATCTTCTTGCTCGTGCTGTTCTTACTGATGAGCGCACTGTTGAGACTCCAATGGAGCTCAATGTCCACCTCCGAGCTTCTGATGGTGAGCCTCTGTCTGATCCGACACGCTATCGTCATCTTGTTGGGAGTCTTGTCTATCTAGCTGTCACTCGTCCGGATATCTCATATCCTGTTCACCTTCTGAGTCAGTTTGTCTCTGCTCCCACTTCGGTTCACTACAGTCACCTTCTTCGCATTCTACGATATCTTCGTGGGACTATCTCTCGCCGTCTTTTCTTTCCACGTTCCAGTTCGTTGCAGCTTCAGGCCTACTCGGATGCTACCTGGGCTAGTGATCCTTCGGATCGCCGGTCGCTTTCTGCTTATTGTGTTTTTCTTGGTGGTTCTCTCATTGCCTGGAAGACGAAGAAACAGACTGCAGTTTCCCGTTCGAATGCCGAGGCTGAGTTGCGTGCTATGGCTCTTTTGACAGCAGAGGTGACTTGGCTACGGTGGTTGCTTGAGGATTTTGGTGTTTCTGTCACTACACCCACTCCTCTTTTGTCTGACAGTACAGGTGCTATCAGTATTGCCCATGATCCTGTGAAGCATGAGCTCACCAAGCATATTGGTATTGATGCTTCTTTTGTGCGGTCCAGTGTGCATGATCAGGTGGTTGCTCTACAGTATGTGCCTTCAGAGCTCCAGTTAGCGGATTTCTTTACGAAGGCCCAGACTCGAGCACAGCATAGTTTCTACCTCTCCAAACTCAGTGTGGTTGATCCATCATGAGTTTGAGGGGGGGTGTTAGAGATATAGTAGGCTCTATACTTGCCTTGTATTCCAAGTCATCTTGTACTATATATATGCCTATTGGGCTGTGCAATAGATCAAGTTTCTATTTCCCTAACAGGAAAGACGTGGAGGCCAAGCAAAAAGCCATAGAGATGCGCTTTGGGAATTTTAAAAATTCGTATCACAACCTGCCTTATCTGCTATGGATATTACAAGCAAGGAATCCAGGCACTTACTTTGACATCAAGTACACCTTGTCTGTTGAGTCGCCTAGACTAAAAGAGATGAATCAGACTTTCTTCTCCTTTGAGCCCTATATTGAAGCAAACACTATCGGCCTGTGCTATGTGTTGATGGTACCTTTCTGACAGGCAAGTATAAGGGACAGATCCTGACTCCAATCGGTGTGGACGGTAACAACCAGAGTCTTCCACTAGCATTCGCATTCGTTGAGGGTGAGAATGCAGCAAGCTGGCTATGGTTCTTCAGAAGATGAAACATGGTATTGTGAGAAATTGACCCAACATCTGCATACTACATGACTGGCATCCCTGCATATTGAAGCCTGTCAATATGCTAACAATTCCTGAGCGGATGAGTTTGAACCCTGGGATGACATGCAAAGTCGTTGGTGCATTTGTCATCTAGGCAGTAATTTCTACCGACAGTTCAAAAATAAGCGTCTGATGAATCTTTTCACGAGGCTTTGCAAGTAGAATCAGCAGAAGAAGTTCGACACCTTATGGGCCAAGCTCGATGAATTTATGAAAAAGGAGCTAACTTAGCAGAGGCGGAAAGCTGTGGCAATGCCCGTACCAGTGGAGGAGGAGCCAAAGGGATTTTGTGCTCTACCAGGTTTTGACCCACCTAGCGTGAGGAGGAAGAAGGCTGGATGGATTAAGACCTTCTCCGAGTGGGTCAAGAATGAGCCCAAGGAGAAATGGTTGTTGCTCTTTGACACTCATGGTACAAGGTATGGTATCATGACAACCAACCTTGCAGAGAGGGCAATGCGGTTTACGCTTAGTTGCTATTGTAGAGGGTGTGCTTCATGGGGCAATTAGGTACTTCTAACAAAGGTATTAGAGTGTTGTGTTACATATGGGTAACTTTCCTGAAATGCCTTTCTATGCGCAGATCATACAGTACATGGAGGAGAAGATAGAAAAGGGGAAGAAGCACACCATCATCAGATTTGGCAACAGGCAACAAAGGTACGAGGTACGACTAAGGGATAAAGCTGGTTTTGGAACTACAAATGAGGTCAGGACGTTTGAGTTTTGTAACACCCTGTTTTTCCGAAACCTCAAAATTAGGGCTTACAAATGTTGTGCTAATAATAATATTTTTACACAAAGCAAATTAAAACCTTACTATCACTCTCGTATTCACATCACCATAAGTTTATAACAACCACGTGATCTCTTACTCCTCTCAACATGTGTGGTTCAAACCTTTATCATATCTATCTCTTCACCAGTTCAATCTTACGTCCCTCGACGTAAGACAATCTCTGCTTATCTTTTGCCCTACCGAATTGCATGCATGTCCGTATATGCATACATACAATCCGTATATGCATATACCTATGTGTATACGTGTGTATGTGTGCCTATCCCGATCATCTTCATGTACATATATCAACCTAAGTGTGCATATATGGAGTGCATATATGGACATATATATATATATATGTGCATATATATATATATATCCTCGTAGGCAACCCTACCACCTTTTCTCTCTCCTAGAATATATACCCTAGTATACCCCTCTAATGCTTTCGGCAATCTCCTTTCCTGTATATGTATGGTTCGGTGAGCTCGGACACTTGTTTTATGAGAATCCCGAATGCTTGGCACTTCTGTTCTTATCTGATCTATTTAACCCTGAGTATATTTCGAAATCAAAATTTCTAGGCAAAATTTTCCTATAACATACATGTCTTTTGAAACAAACCTTCTCCATATAGTAGAATCAACAAATCGCATGTATGTTCGTGGACATATGTGTAGCGTTAACCCATTTCATCTACTATACCTTTATTCGTAATTACCTCTCCAACCTAATTGAAATATATATACACGTATACATGCTATCTGTGTAGGTGCGTGTGTATAAAAAGAAAATCCTAATTCTCCCCAAGAATCCATCCTTGTCACGTCCCATCATCTGCATAACCAAAACCAAACCTAAGATGACATTATAATCTAGCGGTACAAGCTCATTAGTGATATCTCTCTGTTATACCAAGAACGTGCAGTGTTTTCTTGCCAACGCACCGATCGGTGCCCAAACCTCCCTATTCCTCTATACAGCCACAACAGTGATGTCAGCTCCTGCACTTCTTTATATCCATGCCATGCTACCCTCCTCCAACAGTTTTCGGCGCCTAACTCCTCTGTATAGCAACCAGCACCATGCCTAACTCCCTCCCATGCTATTAATAAGGTAGAGCTCCTCCTGCTATATCTTCCTTTCCCGCACCATCAAACCAAGCACTTTCCCTTTCTTCTCCATTTCTTGACACCAACCCGAGTTACCGCTCCCATCTCTTCTTCCCCTAGCTCACTCTCTCCCTCTGGTTCTTCCCCATCCTTCCGAGCTGCTTCAAAATTCCTTCCCAAGCTCTCTTTAGCCGAGCACCCCTGCCTCGCTCCATCCCTCATCCGTGCTCCTAATCTCTCCTCTGTTCCCCGAGCAGTGCAGCTTCTTCTTCCTCCCCACCACGTGCCAGCCTCGGCCACAAGGATCAAGACCCGAGCAACTGCGCACTTGAGCCACACTCTCCTCCCGCGCTAGCTCCTCTATTTCTCCCCTATACCCGAGCTCCACAACATCCATTCTCCCCACTTTCCTCGTTCTTCTCCACCTGAGCACCGTCTCTCCTCTT
Organism: Stipa capillata; assembly: GCA_019208055.1. NCBI lineage: Eukaryota > Viridiplantae > Streptophyta > Magnoliopsida > Poales > Poaceae > Stipa > Stipa capillata. Next base: position 157,946 of record JAGXJF010002682.1, read on the forward strand.
CCTTCTTTCCTCCCTGCCCAAGTTCTTTCCCACGAACTTCTTTTTCTTCCTAGCTCCTTCTTCGCCTTACACAAGCTGTCCATCTCCCACCTTCTTTCCGAGCTACTCCCTCCCCTCCCCAGGTGCTTCCCCCTCCTTGCCAAGCCGCCATGAGCATCCGAGGAAGCCGAAGCTAGTCCTCATCTTTCCCTCCAGCACCCACCCAAGTTCTCTTTAGCCAACGATCCCACGCCTCTCACCATCGTTCTTGTCCCCATTAGCATCGGTGGGCACTGCCTATCGCCTCACCTACCTCTACGAGACGTGCCTCGATGCCCCATGTCGACTGCTGAGCCGTCGCCCGTCGCCGGTAGGGCCCTCACCGCCCTACCCTCTCTCTTCTCGAGACTAGCGCCACCCGAGCCACCCTGACGGCGTCTGCTCGGCACTGTCGCTATCGACCCCGGCGTGACCCCGCTCGTCGCCAGCGAGGAACACCTGAGACAACGTCCACCCAGTCCACACCTTGGCTAACCCTTCTTTTCCTCTAATCCCGATCATTAGCCTTAGTTGTGGCTTAGCGCCGAATACACCAGTGCGCTAGCGGGCCCGACCTGCCAGACTGATAAGTGAAAGCGTAGCCCTCAGAGTATGCTTCATCCGCAGGGAGGCGCGTTCCTCTACATCATACACCTCTATACGTATCCCTCAGTGAAATGCATATTTCCCTGTCCTTCCTCTCAGATTATGCTTTGTCTGCCTGAGAAGCGCAACCCCAATCGAACCTCTTTAGTTTTACACCATCTGACACCGAAAGCAAACTCTGGAAATACGCTGCCGATGTCATCTGTTCCCTCTTCGGTTGAGAACCTCTCCCTCTTCCTTTCTTTCCCGGCAAAATCTTCAGAGGTCCGTTTCTTCCTCGTCGTAACTCCAATTGACCCGATTCCTCTTCCAATATCCATCTAAATTCAAAACTTGTCTACTAGTACTAGTTTCATAATTTTTTAGATTAATTTAAACTAAAATTTGGATTCAATTCAAATATAGCTCTAATATACCTATCTCCTCATATGTAGCTCCAAATGGCATGATAACTTTTCCTAATATGAAACATTTTGCATCTAGTAGAACCTTGAAATTTAAATCTTTTACACCTCAATTTCATAAATGGACATAAAACCTCAAATGTCCCATATTCCTCACATAATTATATCTTAGTATATTATTCCAAAACCCTTGTTAATAAAATTTCTAGAATAATTCAATAGTCATATTTACCCTATGGACCATACTAAAATATTAAGATCATCCCAGCTACTAATATGTTATTGATCAAATAAGTTAGGGTTTCCGATTCTACAAAAAAAACCCTTATTTCATGTGAAGCTAAATTCCTTCTCGCCTTTTTGCAAACCCAAACAACTAGGGCCAGAGCACATATTTTAAAGTTCATGAGTGTATGTTGGTTCTTCCTCGCATCGTTGTTTATTCGATGATTTCCGATGTGTAGATACGAGGTTACAAGACCTCACACAAAGGGTTCTAGATAATTGTCGCGCCAAGTTTAAGACCAAGATAAAGGCCGCTATCGCCAGGCAAGCTCCTCCATTATCATGTTGAATCCCATATATGTCAAAACTTAAATACTTTGCTTTGCAGCTTTACATGCTATGTGAATATCAATGATATTTTATGCTAGACCTAGGTATATCCTATAGTTGCATATGACATAGGTCCGGCAAGTATATCCTTGTAACCCTAGCGCTACCTACTGGTCATCGCATGACCAGCAAAAAATTGGACAATAGGCGGTAGCCATGCTTAGACATGCTGTAAAGAAAACCTACTTTTGTTCGATTCACGCAAACCACCATTTGGATGGGATAAAACCCTTGGAAAGCCGTGTACCTTGCAAGGCGAATGTTTGAAAGTGATTTTGCCAAAACCCCAAGACAAAGCGGAGAATGATTTTGATTCAGGTGAGACTGATTTTGATTCGGGTGAGAACAATAAGTGGAGATTGGGGAATGGTCATAGCATGTAGAGATATGGCTATAAGGTGATAATGTGCAGTCTTGCTCGAATCAGTTAAGGATCGAACATAAGTGCCGCTCAACCAAGTTCACTTCGTACATCCACATGTCCTTTGTGGGAAGGACTTGACTCATTACTCTATCGCGTGCTAGCGTCTGAACCCGTGGGCAGTAGGGTGATAAGTGCAAGGGGGATAGCTATCCCTAGAGAACCTTCTTGTAGTTGATGTAGAAAGTTGTTTGACACAAAGATGGACCCGTTTCTGTCTATGTGTTGAGGATCGTCGAATGTAAACAAAAACCGGGTATGGCTCATTTAGTGGGTTAGCGCTAGGGCAAAACAGAGGAACAGTCTCGTTGTAATAACCCTGCCGATACACCTCGCGAAGTGTACTCATCGAATCCTAGCACCAAGGGGGACTTACATCTTGTTGGTAAAGTCGTACAACCTCTATAGAGTGTTAAAAATCTATTCGAATAGCCGTGTCCTCAGTTATGGACAAAACTTGGTCAGGCCATGCACTGGTTAGACTAAGTTTCTTTGCAAAATAGAGGTTATGGGATTAAGAACGTGGGAATGATGTGTCCACAGTGTGCAATTTGAGCTACATGCGGGTAGCGAGGAACTGCAAAAGCGAAACTTAGTTCGTGCTACGTGGAAATAGTGCGGGTGTGACTTAAGGATTCACTACTACAGAACATGTCAATACTGACGGGCAAAAAACCCACATCAGTGACGGGTTTTTGGCCCATCAGCAACTAAAGGTCAGTAATGACTCGTATTATCAGTGACGGGTAATCAGTCATCACTGACGGGTAAAAAAAGTACCTGTCAGTGATGACTCTACCATCACGGACGGGTAAATATTTAACCCGTCAGTGATGACATTTTCAGAGGAGCAAAAAAAAAGCCCTACCCGGGCACTACCGGGTAGGGTTTCACTAAAACAGCTATAACTTTTGCATACGGTGTCTGTTTTGGGTCTACGACCACTCAAAATAACCGTATCGATGAGGCACATCTAAAAATCTACTCGCCTTTAGACCTTTATAATTTTTCACCTCCAAATTTGGCCTCTAATACTGACTTTTTCCCCTCCAAACGAAACACCGCCTCTTCCGACCCTCCGTTGAACTTCTTCCCGAGCTCCAAATGCAGTAATCTTTGCGGATTCTGAACCGTGAGGGAGTAAAGCTACTAGAAAAAATACAAGAAAAAATTTTAAAAATAAAAAAAATTCACTCCAAATTCGGCCTCTAAGACTGACTTTTGCCCCGAACGAATAATCGCCACTACCGAACCCTCCGTTGAACTTCTTTTTGAGCTCCAAATGTAGTAATTTTTGTGGATTCTGAACCATGAGGGAGTAGAGCTGCTACAAAAAAATACGAGAAAAAATTTTAAAAATAAAAAATTTAGGCACTAGTAGAAATTAAGACTCGGGAGGATCTTTCTTACCTTGAATCCAACTGAAACTCCTGTGTAAGCTCCACCATGTTCCTACGGGGATGGTGACGTGAAGAGGATATGCTCCCTTGTGACTGATTTGGACAGGAAGGATGAGAAGAGAGGAGGAGAGGAGGAGAAGGGTGGAAGGAAGGAGAGGAGGGTGAAAGGGAGAAGGAAAAAATCTGGATCTGGATCTGCATTGAGGGGCACTGAGGTGAATTATATACCCCACGGGATTCCAAATTTTGGGTTTTAAAATTTCAGAGTTGGCGGGATTCACATCACCGACGGGTCTATTTTTAACCAGTCAATGATGAGTAACACATCACTGACGGGTCAGAAAACTACCCATCCGTGATGACAAAATTTTGGGTTTTGAAATTTCGGAGTTGGTGGGATTCACATCACGGACGGGTCTCTTTTTAACCTGTCAGTGATGAGTTTCACACATCACTGACGGGTCAGAAAACTACCCGTCCGTGATGACAGAATTTCGGGTTTTGAAATTTCGGAGTTGGCGGGATTCACATCACGGACGGGTCTCTTTTTAACCCGTTAGTGATGAGTTCCACACATCATTGACGGGTCAGAAAACTACCCGTCCGTGATGAGAAAATTTTGGGTTTTGAAATTTTGGAGTTGGCAGGATTCACATCATAGACGGGTCTCTTTTTAACCCATCAGTGATGAGTTCCACACATCACTGACGAGTCAAAAAACTACCTGTTCGTGATGATAAAATTTTAGATTTTAAAATTTCAAAGTTGGCGGGATTCACATCACGGACGAGTATTTTTATTACCCGTCAGTGATATGCTCAACATCACTGACGGGTATTTATTTTGCCCGTCTGTGATGATGTTTTCATCAAAACCCGTCATTGATGGTTTTAATCACTGACGGATATTTCTTACCCGTCAGTGATGGTAGGGTTCAGGATGACATTTTTTGTAGTAGTGATTGCCAGACGATAGACGGAGCTATCAGCCTTTAACTAGCGATTGTCTAATTGGAACCTCCAACACTAGATACCGACTCGTCAGAAACAAGTTTGATTTTGAAAATGCTTTTCAATATATTATTCGCATACTTGAATGAAAACTTACTTTTCTACTCAACATTGGTTAGAACCACTCTCTTGGACAAGCCATGCATGAGATATACCCGTTATACTCTCCTTGTGAAATGCTTGCAAGTACATTCAATGTACTCACCTGGCGTGTTGATTTGGCCAGACGAAGGAGACATCTACTCCGAGGATAACGATAGTGTTTGTGAAGGCTAGGGCGTAACCCCAGTTAGTTGCCTATTGGATATGGCATATTGATGGTTCACATTACCAATTGTTTTCCGCTGCAAGTTTTCTAGCCGTTGGACCTTGATAGTCTATGTACATATCATATACTGATATGTGCGTGTATGACAATGATATATATGTTAACTTGTGTGTACTGGCCACTGATCATGGGACCAATACAGAAAATACAAGGGTTTATCTGGCCTTAAACCGGGTACACCACAAGGTTGCTTTTGGAACCAAAATAAATCCTTCTTGCATCTACACATGCAACAAGCCTTTCCTTCTACACAAGTCGTGCTCAAATGTGCTTGCGGCTTGTTGGCAAATAGGAACGGAGTCCAACTCGTTCATGTCAAAGTACTATCTGAAGGAGGTCGTCGTTACTACATGGAGTGGTGAAATAACAGGATTTCATGTTGTTGACAACTATATGAAGGTTAATGGGGACGAGAGGGAATATATCCCACACTGGAGTCTTCTACATGATAACAAGGGCTGCTGCAAAGTTTGTCATATTCATAACGACATGGACGAGTCCGAGGTTGGTGGGCCTACTTGGCAATACTTGCATTGTGTGAGTTAAGGGCATAGGAAAAAGCATTGTCTGAAGTTCAAATATGGAGCCAGAGGTGATCCTACCGCAAGCCAGTCAGCAACACCATCTACTCGAGGCGACCGAGGGCATGGAAGAGAGCGGTAGAACATCCAACACAGTTCTGGCAATGCCGTATGAGAACTAGGATGAAATATTTGTACTTTATTCGTATTATGTCTGAACTGGTTTGTAATATTTTGACTTTATGCTTATTACATTAGAATTGGTTTGTAATATTTCTATTTTGTCCTTATTAGGTCTGAGTTTGTTTGTAATAAAACTACTTTATCCTTATTATGTCCAAACTGGTTTGTAATATTCATATTTGTACTTCATTCATATTATCTTCAGGCTTCTAATATATGTAATTTATCGGTTTTTTATGTAATTTGTAAAACTGCATTATTTATTTGACATAATATACATTATTTATTTGACATAATGTACATAATTTATTGGTTGTTTATGTAATTTGTAAAACAACATTATGTATTTGACATAATAAGGATTTGTACTTCATGCGGGTATGGCGGACTTGGAGTTACTCCATGTCCGGGTGGATTATAAGCATCGAGAAAAGAAGGTTGCAAACGGCTAGTGGCACCAGGTCCTGAAAACTCAGACCCCTAGAGTTGCGTGGAGGATTCACCCACGTGGATTGATAGGTACATATGTTACTTACTATAAATTAATTGACAACTCTATTGGCTAACATATGTGCACTATGACAGGTTAATATGGGCGGATCTACTGCCCCTAGCATGGACGGTCAATCTAATGCCCCTAGCATGGATGGTCAAGGGTACTGACAAGGACTACCAGTTCATCAACAAGAAGGACGGAGATCAGCTCATGGAGGTCAGGGAGAACTCAAGGCGTTTTCCTTTCAACATGTCATTGCTGACTTGCCTAGTTGATCGATGGCAGTCAGAGACCCACACCTTTCACTTTTCTTGGGGTAAGATGGCGTCGACACTGCAGGATGTGTGTTACCTGCTTGGCCTGCCGTTAGCAAGGGCGGCAGTAGGACCCTTGGAGCCTCCACCTACTTGGCGGAGGGTCTCATACAACGGTTCGTGGGAGTTGGTCTAGACATCATGGTTATGGAGCGTGATAGGCACGGTCCTAAGTGGGCATGGAACCGACAATTCGAGGTTAGTAAAAATGGTTTACGTTACATGGTGTAGTCCTACTCTTCTTTTCATATGTTTCTAACCTATTGCACTTTACGTGTAGCTCGATACGCTTGGTTGGCCAGGTCAACAGCTAACGGATGCCCATGTCACTCGTTCGTTGGAGGCATACATCATGTGGCTTTTTGGCTATGAGATGTTCACGAGCACTCACGGTGACACTGTGGATGCCTAGTACATCCAGCTTGTGAGAGAGATCATGGATGCACATGACCCGAGTGACATAGTGCCGAGGGGTTATGGATCTGTCGTCCTTAGCTGCACTACACACGCCTTGTGTGATGCTTGCACGAGGACCTTGGTCAAGCAGTTGCTGGTGCAGTACCCGCTTCTGCTTCAGGTGTGGCCATACGAGCACTTCCTGATAGGGCGCCCTTTTGTGGATGCCTCTGAGCTGTACGGGCCTGAGTTCTAACACTTAAACCCCCTCGGAGGACCTACTTTTGGGTCTGTGTGGACACAATGTCGGGTTAGCATAGGCAATTCAAGATTACTTTTCGTTATTTTTATATGAATGTTACTAATTATCGTTGTTATCTCAATGTTACAGCCATAGTCTGCATCTTCACAGCTTAGGAACTATTACTATGCATTCACGGAGCAATTCGATACCTTGCACCACGACAAGGTCACGTTGGAGCCATACACCGAGGAGGCTTTGCTACGTTGTTCTCCCCACAGGCTTTCTATCCTATGCACCAGGGGCAAGGCATACTGGATGATGAGGAAGAAGGTTGTCTTTGACATCTGTGTTGAGGACTACTCTGTGCATTGTGTGATGCGATAGTTCGGGAGACACCAGGATGGACCTCTGACGCCTATAGTTTGTGTCGATCGCTCGACACATGGGTACGAGCGATTATCCTTCAAATTACAATTTTTGTAACCTCATTATCTGTAAATAACTTTAGTAATGTAACTTTGCAGGTGGACCCGTAAGGGGGGGATCGGTGAGGCCACATGTGTGGACACAGAACTTGCACCAGTTCATATAGACCTGGGGAGAAGCTACGACAAACCGCTGGCAGAAGGTTAGGGCCTTCGACCTGCAGGTCCATCAAGCTTACCTTTAGTGGTACGTCACTTGTACACGTGTGTTTCTTGTACGCCCCATGGAGCCTCAATAGATTGAGTCGACATGAATGACAGATCTATATCCGGTTGAGAGTGGTCTCTTATGGGGCCATGCGGTACGTACTATTTTTAATTTGTTTTTCTTAACAAATATTGTTTCTAACTACTTGATGTGCGACATGCAACCGGAGTTGGCCCCAACATTTACGACGAGGTTAGGATCGCTTTGGCGAGCTCGTCACAGATGAGGAGAGAGGACTACTCCGTGTTCCGTTGTATCGAGCAGTGGAGCGAAGGTTGTTGGACGCTCCTACATGCAGCCAGTCTTCTAACGTGGCCGGGTTTCTAGGAGGACGTGGAGCTCACCTCCATCCTGGAGGTAAAGAGGGAGAGAAAGAGGAAACACCTATGAGGAGCAGCCGTAGAATAATCATGTCATGTTAACACAACCTACTTAACACTCAATGAAAAAAAGCCACAACTCAAGAGCCCATACACATAAACTCTAATGCACAAGCCCAAGAAAAAAAAATCATATTGTGCTCTATTTGTCCATCTGAGCCCACCAAGCAACTACAGCCCAACATCCACAACAAAAATTGTGTGTAAAACACGCAAGAAAGAAAAATTGTTAGTTGAAAACTTAAACAAACACCCAGGAAAACAATACTTCAAAACCACTCGAACATCCAATAAAAGAAGCGAAAAATAACGACTACAGAATAAAATAAAAATAAAATAATGGACTGTGCAAACGCACGCCGTGCGAGGCCTTCTAGGTTCATGCATAGTCTGTGGTGTTGCTGATTTTTGTCCTGGAGTCCTTGAAAACCCGATCCATCCCGCCAAATCCTCGAATGAAAAAATGCCACTGAACTAAAGGAAGAAAGGTGTAGCCAACGTCATCGTGTTGGCATGCTCAACGTGGAGTCCAGATCTAGTCGACGTGGGGCATGCCCCTTGTGAGCTCCCCCCAGCGACGCATTAGATCAGGCCTCCAGATTCGCCTGCCCCTAATGGCCGTCTCACCAGGGGATGACGGCCGTTGGTGTTGAGCAAGCTCGAGCCTACGAGTCCAGATCTCATCGAGGTGGGGCCTGGCCGATGAAAGGATCGCCAAATTTGCCTTGTATTGGCAATAATCTAGGGGTCTTAAAATAATTGAGAGGTTCATTAAATAATAAAAAAATTCTGTACTTTCTTAAGGTCGTACCTAAAGAATTTAAGATGTATTTTGTTAGTAAGTATTGTATTACCGTTATTTTGGTTTTTCTCTATGAGATTTATCTACTTATTTCTTGATATTATTAACGCTAGCATCACATATCATAAATATCCAATCAAACCTTGGGATTGGTGCATATAAGAAGAGGTGTTCGAATCTGTCAGGGGAGATGTGTGGGAGAAGGATTACATCTGCAATCCACTAGTCCTTGTGTAGATATTCTTCGGCTACATAAATTCTCAGAGGAGAGAATTCTTGACATGCGACAAAAAGTTTATCCAGTTTTGGATATACCACCGAAAATTTTCTTGTTGGTGTTATGTCACTATAAATTTTTCTTGATTCTAGATTGTCATTACCGTCAGTTGACCGCTTATTGATCATTAAGTCACTGATGAAAAAACCATTTAGCCTCAATGTTTTAGTTGTGTTTAGACTACTATGAAGGTTGTCATGGATATTATGAACTACTATTTTGTTGGTATGGACATGATAAACTATTATTTTGTTGTTATGATCAGGTTGGGCTACTACGCATGTTGTTATCTGCTGAAAATTTGTTGTACGTTCAAATATTGTTGAAATGTTGTCAAAATATAGACAAAATATTGTCAAGATACTACTGGAATGTTGTCAAAATATTGCCGGAACATTAGGGGTAAAATGGTCTTTTTATTTTGTCAGGGGTATAATGGTTTTTTTCATGAGTGACTTAACGATCAACGATCGGTCAACTTAATGGATGGAGTAAATCTGGAATCAACACAAATTTCTGGTGGCATATCGGAGAAAAAATAAATTCAGTGGCATGTCCTAGATTGGACAAATCCGACAGAGAATAAAACATAAGGTGCAGTAATAACTACTATTGACTCGATCAGTTCTACCTAACGTGCGACGATCTGCAAGCCTTTTGCTGTGACTGTCGGCAATGATTAGATTGATCGATCTAGTAGGTAATACGTACTACTCCCTCCGTCCCTCTTTATAGGGCGTGATCCCCTCAGACAGGAATACCAATAGAGTGAAAAAAGTCCCGCAGTGCCCCGCGCCTCCTCGTGCCTTGTTCACGCGCGGCTGCTGCAGACTTCGGCACGGCGCGAAAACGAAATTTGAAAGCACCTGGGCCTGGCAATATTGGCATGTTTGAAAACGTCGTTGTGATCATGTCCTCACGTCAACAATCTGTGCCTGTTCTCTATCTCGTCTCCGTGCTTCTCTTCGTTCCGCATCCAGGCGCTGAAGACATGAAATGGATGAATTCGATCTAAACGAGCCAATAATCTGGGATGAGATTGAGGACTTTGAAGGAGCAGTTCCTGACCTCAATTACGATCTCGTGTGGGAAGGAGGAGACGAAGGTGACGATGAATTTGTTTGATTCATTTCTTCACTCTCCGTGCAGAACTCCTAATACATCACTCCATTTCGATTTTGCGTTCAACAGATGAGGATGAAGCTGGACCAGCTGGTATACATGAAGCTGGTAAGTTCACGAATCCGTTTCCTCTGTTTTTTCAGATTAGTTGGGGATGGAATTCGTCCTGGCCGCCGGCGGAGAGCGTGCGGAGGGAGGGGCCTCAGTAGATCCTCCGGCGTATGGGGCGCGAGCGGTGGGCCGCGGACTCCTCGGAGAAGGACCAGCAGCGCATCGCCGCATCGCCGTCGCCGGGGGCCATGGGGCCGCAGTGGGAATCCAGTCTCCGAGTGTCGTGCCGCCGACCAGGGCGCGACGATGGCGCGAACGAGAAAGCCGAGCCGAGCCCCGCAGTGCGGCATCGCCGTCGGCGGGGGCCATGGGGCCGCAGCGGGATCCCGGTCTCCGACTGCCGTGCCCGCCGACCCCCTCATCGCAACGACGGCGAGAAGGAGAAAGCCGAGCCCCGCAGTGATGCATCGCCGTCGGCGGGGGCCATGGGGCCGCAGCGGGATTCCGGTCTCCGACTGCCGTGCCACCGACCAGGGCGCGACGACTGCGAGAAGGAGAAAGCCGAGCCCCGCAGTGCTTGTCACGAGCGCAGTGCGGCGAGGAATTAGCAGAACAACCAGGGAGAAGATTAGATGGATAGATGGACCCGTTGTTAGACTTAACCTGCTGCACATGCTCATCTATCTGCTTTCTTCAGTTTGATTAAGGACCGTTGTCCTGTGCTTTGCTTTCTTCGTTTGTTTCATTCATGTCGCAGTTCAGAAAATGGTGTTTCCTGGTTTAACTTTCCCACATGAAACCTTTTGTTTTTCAGATGATAGCTGGTTTTCTCCAGATGTGTTGCCCATCGAAGCAGAGTCTAATGTCGATTACTTGCCGGGAGCGGAACAACATGGTGTGCGCGGCTTCATTTTCGTTTTGAGCATTTTATTTCTTCAGTTCATTTTCCCTTAATTGTGCGTCCCCAATTTGATGAATAGATGCCGACGAAATTCATAACTCAAATTTGGCAAATACGGATGCACCTGAGAATGAGACCGGTAAGTTTAATTATGACAGTCCCTCTTGTATGCTTGTTTGGCAAAAGATTTCTGATTTTACAGAAATACATCTAGCTGTCAATATCAGGGAAAGGAATAACTACAGTGATGATACAAAAGAGCCATTTATTCCATACTTGTTGAGAGAAGTACAAGCGGCAGATTGAAGAACGGAGTGACGAAATCTGTTTCTATTGACACGGGTGTGCCATTGAGAGTTGTCCAACGTATATGGAGGACAGGGCAGCTAGGTGGTGGGGTGAATGCTGTTTGTAGCAAGAGAACTGTGAATTGTGGTCGCAAAAAAATTCTCTTCAACCCTGACACCATTCGAGATGTGCCTCTAAGGAATCGCACTACTATCAGAGATCTAGCAAGCGCTCTAAATGTCTCGCAGAGCACATTATTTAGAAAGTTGGAGGAAGGAAAATTTAGAAGGCACACAAATGACATTAAATTCACCTTGACCGACGATAACAAGAAATCACGTGTGCGCTTTTGCATCTCCATGCTGTACAGCCAGAGCATTCCGCACGAACCAACTTTTAGAGGTTCGTACGACATTATGTACATTGATGAGAAGTGGTTCTATAGGACGAGGAAAAATAAGAATTATTACTTGGCACTTGATGAAGACAGAACGCAGAGAACTGTGAAAAGCAAGAATTTCATTGAGAAGGTTATGTTCCTTGCTGCAATTACAAGACCTAGGTTTGATGCTTAGGGTAACACGACTTTCTCAGGGAAACTTGGCATATTCCCTTTCACTTATGTAGAGCCAGCTAAGAGGACAAGTGCTAACAGGCCTGCAGGTTCTTTTGAAGTGTAGTTTTAATTTTCAGTATGCTTACATACTTCATTTATGTGAACGAACATTGTGTACACGAATACATACTTCAATATCGTCAATAAAAATTTCTACACGATTGCCAACTGTACTGCAGGTACTTTGATCACGAAGGCAATGACATCTGTTACAAAGCAAACAAGCCGAGCGTATCTTGTGAACAAGGTCTTGTCTGCCATCAAGAAAGATGGCCAATAGAGGACCGAGGGAATCCTATATACATCCAACAAGATAATGCGAAAACACATATTTCAATTGATGATGACAAATTTTGTCGAGTATCAAAGGAAGACGGATTTGACATCCGTTTGATGTGCCAGCCGCCTAACTCCCCTGACCTTAATGTATTGGACCTTGGTTTTTTGCAGCTATTCAATCTTTATTTCAGAAGTCTACTCCACAAAACGTTGAAGATATTGTCGCGAAGGTCATCAAAGCATACGAAGATTATCTGATTGAAAGATCTAACCATGTCTTCCTCACTCACCAATCGTGCATGAGGGAGATACTTCGGGAGCGAGGAGGCCAACACTATGCTATTCATGAAGAAGCAAACTTTAGAGAGGATTGGTGCTCTCCCAACAACATTGCAATGTGATCCTCAGATTGTTGCAGAAGCCATGTAGTTTGTCACTTAGAGGGAGTAGTATAAAACCAGGAATTTTGTTGGACTGTTGGGCATTTTGGATACCGTAGAGTGACAGAGTAAAGTTATGTTTTTTTTGGTTTTGTGTATAGCACTGGCATATCTCAGTTTGAAGGACAAAAACAAACTTGTCATACTTCACTTTTGTAATGATTTTTGCATATAAAACAAGTAGAGGTTATGTACTAATAATTCTATAAATGGCTAGAGGATTAAACCCATGTTAGAGAAAACAGAGGAAAAAAGTACTAAACCCATGTTTAATATGGCTGGAGGATTAAATCCATGTTAGAGAAAACAGAGGAAAAAAGTACTAAACCCATGTTTAATATGGCTGGAGGATTAAACCCATGTTAGAGAAAACAGAGGAAAAAAGTACTAAACCCATGTTTAATATGGCTGGAGGATTAAACCCATGTTAGAGAAAACAGAGGAAAAAAGTACTAAACCCATGTTTAATATGGCTGGAGGATTAAATCCATGTTAGAGAAAACAGAGGAAAAAAAGTACTAAACCCATGTTTAATATGGCTGGAGGATTAAATCCATGTTAGAGAAACAGAGGAAAAAAGTACTAAACCCATGTTTAATATGGCTGGAGGATTAAATCCATGTTAGAGAAAACAGAGGAAAAAAGTACTAAACCCATGTTTCATATGGCTGGAGGATTAAACCCAGGTTAATTAGAATCTGCAGTGTTCTATTTGAAGCCATTTCTTCCATGCTCTGTCATTCAGTGAGATAAGAAGCATTTTGTTTTTGCAACACTTGCAGATCATGAGATAGATTATGACTTTTCTTACACAGCATGACAAAGGCACAAGATCAAAAATATATGCAAATGTGTTCTGTTTTCAAACTAGTGTTAATGTAATCTGATAAGCTATATAATCTGAAAACAGCTAGATGATGCTCTAAAAAATAGGGAAGTCTTACCTTACAATGTGCACAAATCTTGTGTAAGAGATGGGTTAGTGGTTTTTCTTATCTTCTTCAATCCTAGCTTCCTAAGCTTATTGTAGATTTGAATTCACTTTTGTGTGATCTAAATTGGACTGATGACATGCACGTTTTCTCAAATTATGAAGTTTGTCTTCTTGTATGTATGCTACGGATTAATGATATCAAGTTCAGTGGATATTCCAACACTGAGCTCTCTTGGTGAATTAATTCATCAATTTGAAGAGGCTATAAGCAATGACTTTCCACGGTACCAGGTATCAATATGCTGGGAATTTGTGTGTGTTATCAATGTAAGAAGTGGTTGTTTCTTTTTGTGTTATTTTCTACTGGAACTCTTTGTTGGAAAGCTAGGCATCTGAATGGTATCTGGTGATCAATGCCCTCAGCAATATTGATGTCCTTAGGTCCTTTGCAGCAATGACGTTGTCCGCTTCTTGGCCTGAGCAGTAGTGGTTGCTGATATCTGCAAATACTTCACAATTCAAACAGATTCAAACAAATGCAACTTCCCAGGTGGATTCCAATGTCATCAGCAGCAGCACACTCCAAATTCATTCACATTTGCATACACCCGTTGCAATGCATTCTAAATACATTTGTTGATTCATTCACATTTGCAAATTCATTCACATTTGCATACACCGGTTGCAATGCATTCCAAATACATTTGTTCATTCACAGAGTGCAGACAAATTTCATTGTACCACAACAGACACTACCAAGGGAACAAAATGGAAAACAGAACACAGATTTACACAATCCATGACTGCTATTCCAGAACGAAATTCAACCAAAACCCAGAACTTCATTTCAGTAGAAACTAGGAAGGAGAATTTTCAGCATCTGTGCTCGGGTCTCTTCACATTGTTGGCTGGATTCGTCAATGAACGCAGCAACCACGGCATCCGCTTCGTCGCCGTCGCCAGTGAGGGAGTCCACGACCTCCTCCTCAGGATCACCGACTGAGTCCAGGACGAATTGTGTGTCCTCGACAGAGTCCGGCGCGACGAGGCCTTCGATGGAGTCTGGCGCGACGAGGCGATCCACGGAGTCGTGCGTCATGACGCCATCAACCGAGACTGCTGCGACGGGGCCATCGGCGGAGTACGGCGCGACGAAGCCAGCTCGGAAGTCTGGCTCATTGACGACCTGGTCGGTGCACGGGGCGACGAACGCTGCGACGACGTCGTCGGCAAGGGGCTCCACCTGGCCGTGCCCGCGCGGGTCGCTGAACGCCGAGACGTCGTTGTAGCCTTCGGCCTCCGCAATATGGACCCCCTCGTCGCCGCGGCCGCCCCCTCAGCGACCCCCTCGTCGCCGCGGCCGCCCTCCTCCGCGACCCCCTCCTCGCCGCATCGGCCCGCCTCCTCACCGGCCCCCTCCTCGCCGCATCGGCCCGCCCTCCTCGCCGCATCGGCCCCCCCCTCCTCGCTGCATCGGCCCGCCCTCCTCACCAGCCCCCTCGTCGCCGCGACCGCCCTCCTCAGCGGCCGCCTCCTCGCCGCGCCGGCAGTCCTCACTGACCCCCTCCTCGCCGCGCCCTCCCGATGCAGCCTGTCGGCTTCAGACTTCTTCGGAGAGGCCTCGGCGCGAGTACGGCGGACAAAACCGAAGGGTCTTCGAGTTCTCCGCACACAAAGAAAAGTGACGAAGGGGTAAAAGGGGAAGAAACACGCCCCAGAGCTAAATCGCGCCTTATAAAGAGGGACACGGGATTTTTCGTTTCACGCCTTATAAAGAGGGACGGAGGGAGTATACCATAAAGGTAAATCACAAATCTCTACGGACTTAGATGTCTTCATGACGGGTCATTGCCTGTCTTGAAAAGAAGTTCCGTTCCAAAATAAATGACCGAGATAGACAAAAAATTACTGAGATTGATCAAATAAAAATAATATCGTTAAATTTATTATAAAAATATTTCATTATTTCATAAATTTTTATTCTTACTAACGAATTCATGTAAAAAATAGCAGCTAATATTGCATCCTAAAAGGACGTTTATATCTAAAACATTGTGTATTTAAAAACAGACGGAGTATCGAATATCAAGCGAAGCCACACTTGCATAAGTGAAAAGAGAACTAAAGGTCAAGGATATCAGAATGATTCGGAGATCAGAAATTAACTTACCTGGACGCCATAGCGAAGCTCAGTAACGTGAGAAACCAGAACTCCTTGATCCGCAGGACGCTGACGAAGCCGCCAAGGAGGACGACGGTGGACCACGTCAACGCCAGGAAGCCGGCAGCGGCTGCAATGTTATGTAATCCCGCCATAGCCTTCGCGAAGTCGTTCATCAGTACTTCCGGCCTCTTGTCAAGCTTCTCTTTGTGGAGTTGTCGACGGGCTCTGTATCCGGTGAGCACTTCCTTGAGGGCTCTGAATCCTCTGATGCACATTTCCTTGAGGTCTCTCAATACTCCGAAGTACTCTTCCATGTTCTATGTATTACTGTTCTAAAGAAGCGAGCCAGGTCGCTTGCAATGGAGGGTGCTGAACGATTGATTTATGGCTGGCTTGGCGACGTGATGCCAGTGCCCTCTATTTCTAGCACCCGCGATCTGGTCAAAGCTCATTTCATTATTCAATTCCTATTTTCTAGGAAAACAATTCCCACTTGCTAACGACTCCAGTTTAGGGTCGTGTTAAATTATTGACGTTACAAGATGCACAGCTGAATGCTACAAAACTCACAAACGATTTCTAGCACCCGCGATGTGGTCAAAGCTCATTTCATTATTCAATTCCTATTTTCTAGGAAAACAATTCCCACTTGCTAACGACTCCAGTTTAGGGTCGTGTTAAATTATTGACGTTACAAGATGCACAGCTGAATGCTACAAAACTCACAAACGAGGAAGCGAAGTTTTGGCAATGGCCTCCCCCGGTGTACGTGAACAGAAAGGTATCCAACTCCACCGTCCCAAAAAGTGTCTAAAATATACTATTGAAAAATTTCGAATATATGTATGGATAGGTTACGTAGTGGAACTGAAGTCTAACTAGCGGATAGAGTTAGTTGTATTTGAGTAAGATACCTCTATAACCCAGGATTCCTATACAAGAGGAGCACCGCTTGATATAACCATAACTTGATTTGGACTTTCGAGGTCTGCCGCGTGGGGAGGGGTTAGATCGGCCGATCCCCACTGCCGATGGATGTCCGTGGCTAAGAAGATGAGGAGATGCGCCCGACAACGACCTTGGGGATGTAGGTTTCGATTGAACCTCGTTAACAAAATAGTAAATAGCACATGCTTCGCATGTTGTCCCAGGTCAATATACACCAGATTTTTGTTAAAATTAATAGTTTATGATTACATAATAAAAACTTACGCTACAACTTGGCAAAAATAAGGAAATCTTATACTCACTTTCTAAATCATTGGGTTCCAAGAAAAAAACTTTCTAGATCTCTAACACATGATATATGTATGTGGTAAAAATTAATCTTGCCATATACGGCTACAAACGTAATGAAGTTTTAATAATGTGAAATTTTCTAGTCGCTGCGTGATGTTAGTAGTGGTGCATAGCTGATATCCTCTTCTCTGTCGCACTCACTCACAAAGAGCTTCCCCAAATCCATTCTCACCCTAAATACTGCACCGTATTCTTCTTCCAGAGAGACCACGTCAATTTAGCTTCAAAACGTTCTCTCCTAGGCCATAAAGCTCTCTACAGTAATAGCTTCACCACTGGGTACAGGACATCTCTTGTAGTATGGCTTCACCATGGCTGCCTGAGCAAAGCACAAAGCGTAAAAGAGGTTTTGATTGTGCAACGGCAAAGCCTTGCCACACATGCCCTACTTTGGTCACTTTGCTTTTGATCCTTGGGTAAAGCAAGTCTGTAGCCACTGCATTGGAAGGACCAATAGATAGAATTAGTATGTTTATGATCTAATCAGTACAGTACAAACAATACACTTTTAACTTGTTTTGACATAATCGTGTCTGCTATACCTGTTCGGGACAATGTGTGTTGCATCCAAGAACCAAGTTCTGGATCAGAGCTACATTGATGTTGCGTCCAACAATTTTGCAGGCAGCCTGTGGTAAACATATGTCAGGGAAGGAAGAAACTTCGTTTGAAGAAGTACATCTTATTGCAGGAACATTTCATTGATTTTGCAGCAGAAATGTTTTCGTTTCACTTTAGCAAGTAGCGATGACTTCTTTAGATTGTTCTGTGGGACGCCATACTTGAGATAAACCTATGGAAGTAGTACAAAGAGACCTATTAAGAAAAAAAGTAGGCACAATGCTATGAATTTGCACTGAAGTGCGAGTGTCGAGGAGAGCCATGACTTGGAGGTGGAGAAATTTGTGATATGCGTCTTCGTTATGCATATACCCCCTTCGTGTATTGAAGCATACCTTTAAATGATATTTTTCTCGTCATCTCGCGATATGATTTAAGCAATTCATATCAGATTATGAGGGGGAAAAATAAATTGTAATTATTTTCTTCCCTCCTAGGTATATCTATTGTTATTATTGTGTAAACAAGTGCGATGAAATGAATATTCCAGCTCCACTAGCTAGATCTACTGTAAACTAACTATATCTTAATGCACTAACCAATTATTCTCGCAGTTTATACAGACTAGCAGGCATGAACTGACCCGGATTACTCAAAGCTGCATGAATTCATTGCAGACCTGGAGTAGGAGAGACCCCACGATGGAGCTTGCGAGTGCTCTGCATGCTGTCCACACTGCTGTTCAACGAGGGGCTGCCATTCGGGGAATTACTGTATGCCATATTTACATGCGCCGGTCCTAGTGCTACACGCTATGGGATTTTGTGCGGGGTGGAAGAGAGATGGAGAGAAAATAGAGGATGGTTGTTATCTCAGGGAGTAATAGTGAGGCTCTTGTATCTAAACACTAGTAACAAGCAAATGCTCTATTAAAGATTTATTTTGCTAAAAAGCAAATTTGGTGGGGTTCACTCTCTAACACTAATATATATCTTTCCTAGGTCTTAGTAATAAGGTTAGTAACAAGCTATTGGAGATATTATTACTATAATGAGTTTGATCATTCTCTCTCTACATAGTAACAAGCCATTGCAGATTCTCTATAAACCTCAAACTCTCCAATAGATTTTTTATGGACCTTACTGTAAGAGCAACAATAGTCTGCAACAATAAAATTGTTTGTTTCTATCTCTTAAGTATTAGCAACAATATCATTTCTTATTTAAGAATCAGCTTTCTTTTTAACAATCAGATTTTTTTTCTCTTCAAATTATTAAAAAACTGATGTGACCCCATATAAGAAATGGACCAGGTGTAGCCTCCTCTCATCGCTGGGGGTGATGAATGCGTTTATTAAAGTTTGTTTAAATTAAACATCTTAGGGTGGAGCACCTGACAGCGGAGGAGATGGAGGCTTGCCGACAAGCCAAGGACGTACATCGGCAAATTTGAGAGCTCTAGAAAATCTGATAATTTCATATCTTGGCGAGATTATAGTGTAGTAAATACAGTTCCAAAATTTGAATATAAGTGCATACTTGGATTGATATATGTTGGGCGAACTTGAACTGCACGCGTATAATTGCTACTGTTGTCTAGAAGCGCTACAATCACGTATACTCTTTTAAAATCGTGCTTCGCTAACTCTTTCCGCCCTTGTCGTGATTATCTCGTCGGTATTATTTTCACTAATCTCTAACGTACGCACGACCTGATTTGTTTAAAACAAACAACAGCCTCGCTCGACGTCGACGGAGGATGGCCGGACTTGCCGCGTAAAATAAAAATTCAGCTAGCTTGTGATCCTTACGCAACAACTAAACATATATATGCTAGGCCATATGTTCACAAGAGCAATCAAAGGCAAGAATTTCGCTGCCCATACATGCATATACATTGGACAAGGATGAGATCTTGTCGACCGGCTTCCAAACCAGGCAGGCTCTGTAGATTCTCCTCCAGCTAGCTCTTGATTTGCTTCGATCTCATCCTAATTAGAGTGTCTTTTAGGGGAGTCTAGTGGTGCAGGACGAGGCGACGGTGGCGTCTCTGCCATGCTGGATCGACTCAATCTGTCCTATGATCATGTCTGCTTTACTGCAGCTGTTGTATCTTCAGTTCTGATATACAGAAAATATTAACTCTGATGTTACTAGATGTATACTGAAGAACTGAACATATTGAAACACTAAACACGGCAACTATATGGGGAAAAAATATGTGCAGAGATTTGAAGAAAATGCATCTAGTGTACCTCAATTCTTCAAGAGGCTGGAGTGTGACGGTCATTCACAGACTGAAGTTCCTAGGCCTGCAGTCCTTGAGAAGTACAGGACATGCCAGTCCAGTGCTGTCTTCAAGATCTATAGAAGATTTAGCCACAGACGTACTATGAATATTATGTTCCTCTACAGTCAAGTGCAGTTGTATGAATATACATCATGCACCATTTCCAGAGAACTAACCAAGGCTCGCATTAATGCCAACACAGGATTGGAATAAGATGAAAACTGACACCACACCAACAAAAGTATACAGAAACGTTATGCTTTATTGTGAGAGTTTCAGCTTGTACACAAGCTAGAAAGAACAGTGAAGCCTAGTATTACACCCCAATAGTCGAATACTGCACTTTCTCTTTTGTGATCTTGTACTTCCCTATTTGCTTCTTCTCTGCACGGTTCACGTCGCAGCTCACGGCACTGCTGGGGTATATATCCACCTTGTAATTGTCCTCTCATGAACAACCATCTGTTCTAAACAATGTGGGGAGCTCAGTTCACAGATACTGCTGGAGATGGTCAAAACCAGCACTGTCTTGGCCACACCTACCGCCAAACCCTACACCTTCTGGAACTACAACCACAGCAAACTCTGAGTGGACGAGCGCTGGGTGATGACGGTACGCTACAAAATCTGCACCATACTGCAAACCTGACCGCACCACCTAGTTCTTTGATCTGAGATGTGAGTATGCCCTGTACATCTCAGGAAATGACTCTGATGTGGAGCTCAAGTGATCGCACAGCTCCCCTTCACTCATCTGCTTCTTGTTCTCTGACTCAACTGCGATGCACTTCAAAGCATGGCAAAGGTAAAAGACCTCCTCAGCGCCAAGCTGGAACCACTGTTTCTCTGCTCCGGCATTTTCCACTGCACGGCGAAGCACACCTTGCTCCGGTTTCACTCCAAAAATCCCGTCCCCTCCTCGGGCAGATAAAGTTTCCACATGTTTTGAGTATTTGAGTGAAGCCTGGAGATCAGCAACAATGTTTGCCATGGGGTTGGCTTCTGCTAGAGCTGCAAAGTCCGTGCCGTCTTTGCCCTTCTTCCATTTTGGACCTGACATGTCCATAACCTGAGAACACAACAGCACGAGTGTTCAGCTATGGCCTAGAAAAGGCAAAGATTAAACAGAAGTACAGCACAAATGCACATTTGGTATGAAATTTGAACTTGATGCTTAACGATGCGACAAAGAAGATAATAAAACATGGATGTACATTCACATGTTCATGTCTTGATTGATGAATACAAAAGTTAGTACCTAATTAATGAAGCTTTGGCAAAGAAAATGACATGTCTTGGTCCTACTCGTCTATTGCACGAAAATTGAATCAAACGAATTGAACCCTAATTCGGTAATCGTGGGATAAACAGGAATAGATAATGGCGGCGCTGCGCTGCACTGCTACACAAATACTCCCTCTGATTCATAATATAAGTAGTTTTAGGATTCTAGAGTTTTATCAAAATATAAGTAGTTATAGGATTCTAATGCACATTTATATCAGTTTTTTTCTAGTCTAATGCTCTTTAATTGTTATGGTTAATGGGCTCTTTTCTCATGTTTGTATGTTCTAAATTATTTATTGTAGGAGAGACAAGAATAATAGTGTCATTTGGTACATTAACTAGCTTCTGAATTAAGTCCAAATCTAAAACTACTTATATTATGAATTAGAGGGAGTAATAAACACCCACTGAATTCATGGTAGTGCCACAGGGTGAGGGAGTGATGACCTAGGAGTCTATCTAGGGACGAACCTCGGGGGCGCAAGAGAGGCTGCAGCGGGAGCGAGACCAAGACAAAGCCCGCGAGTGGCTTCAGGACTCGGGGTCGCCAGTGTTGCCTTGCGTCGGTGGCAGCGGCGCAGCCTGCAGGAGAGTCACTGACTGGTCACTGCTTTGTGTTGTGGTTCGTTGGTGGGCCGAAGTAGGCATCCACAAAATAACGAAGAAAACAGTTTCAGTGAGTTCTTGTCAAACTTTACCGTCACCATCACACTGACATAAAAGTGCATAGTGTTGTCGAGAAACATGATAGTCTCGTGTTGCAAGCTTCCAGTAAACAAGTCTAATAATCAAGACTTTAATTAAACGCTTGGAAGAAGAAGAAAAAAGAAAATGAATGAATGGACAATGTGGCTCTTGATTATATTAATTTGAAGAACCAATGTTGATTACAGGTTTGTCCAGACAGTCACTACAGCAGAACAGGTCATCACTGACGGTCCGGAAACACCCTCTACTGACGGACAGGGGGCCCATCACCCACGAAATGTCAGTGGAGGGGCCCACTCCACTGACGGGCGGACGGACCGTCAGTAGTGTGGGCGCATAGGGACCGTCAGAGGAGACCCCCATCGGAGGCACTTGGTTCTACCTCTACTGACGCGCCCGCGTCAGTAGAGGTAGAACCAAGTGCCTCCGATGGGGGTCTCCTCTGACGGTCCCTATGAGCCCGTCAGTAGTAACAAACACTACTGACGGGCGCACCACCATAGCCCATCAGTAGAGGTCGTACTCCACTGACGGGCTCTCCATAAGTGCCCGTCAGTAGAGATATGTATTCCTGCATTCATAATAATAGGCTATAGCGCATTACATTATTTCTAATCACAGGCAAAACCAACTATTCATTCACAGAGTCAAATCTCTTAATCGCATAACACATTTGTAATCACATAACGTTTAGCACTTAAGACATTTATAATGACATATATAGTATGTACACTCGAACGACGGTCACAAGTATGAAACAATTGTTTATTCAATTACAGAAACAACGATTCTATTGATGCCCGCTTAAGTTTGGCTTTGAAAATTGGGGGCCGGCGTAGAATTCACCCATCGGATTGATGACTTGAAGGTTGATGAGTCTGGCGAAGACTTTTTGGATGCGAGCAAAGTCCTGTCGCTAGTCGTACATCTGACTTCCCAGCTCGCTCCAAGCCTTCAGTTCTTTCATATCTTTCCAATGCTTGTTCTTGTACCGGACAAAGAGGTCCATATGGGCGCAGGTGTAGTACCCACATGTCACGCTATTTTTCGGCTGAACTCTACAAGGGAACTTGTAATGGTGTACCATTTTTGTCGTTTTTACAGGTATTTTAGTATGCCCCGAGAACTTGGCTCTGAAGAAAGCTGTATCCAGAATCTTAGTTATATTGGTGAAGTCCGCTGTCTTTTTCGATGAGGAGTCAAAGTAAAAAGCCTTGGCCCAGCTTGGAACGATCACAATTAGGACCCAGTGGTCGCTGCATAAATGTGAACAAATGAACATAAGCAAGCGGAGATACATACTAAAAAACAAAAAAAAACTTCACGGTGCTAAGTTTAGGACTTACGGAGGGTTATAGGGGGCTAGTATGTACTCCTTGTCCTTATGAACCACGAATGCATGCGACAGGTATTCTTCAAGAAATCCTCGACCGTCCGGGGTCCCGGCATAGCCTTCGTTCATGCATATCGGATCGACTATGCCAATATTGGAGTCCTGAAGACGTCTGCACTCTTGGGCTTGGTAGAGAGCCCATAGCCTGATCATCGTGGTGTCGAGCCTATAGAGGTTGTACATGTTGAATAGGTCTTCAAAATTGATGTCGAAGATGTCTTGCTCATTTTACATGAAGAAATTGTATTCCCTTGGCACCTTCACCTTCTAATATTGGCAGAATGTATCAGGATCTCTAGACATCTTGAGGTAATCTTCATGCAGCGTCTTCATGTCCTCCGACAGATTGTCCAGCTCATCCTGTGGGAGCATGTCCTCACGTGGTAAGTAATATTCTCGCCAGAGACCCTTGGTCCGTGTAGATAATTTGGATGACGATGTTGAGAAGGATAAGGATTTCTGCCTCTGCTCCTTTCTTTCTGTCGACGATCGGTGAATCGGCGATCTTACGGTACTCGTGGAGTGATGATTACTGGGGGGTAGGGACCTCTAGGGCCCAAGCGCCAAGAGATCTGACAGCAGGGGACAGCCGTTTTTATATAGGTTCGGGCCTCCCTCAGGATAATAACCCTACGTCCTGTTGCTATATATTGATCGGGAACACGCTTTACAATGGGGGTGTATGTTAGTGGCTATCCTAGGCCTAATCGTAGACTATCCTAGCTAAACCTCCGGGCTCGACTCCTTCGAGACTGCGGGTCTTCTAGAGCTTCGCCTCCTGGGATCCTATGCTGCTTGTGCTGCGACTAGTTGAATCTGCTGGACCTGTTCGATCTAATTTTCCTTGTCCTCCCCTATGGGATTGTTGGTCCTTATATAGGGGGTTCCCAGGGTCGTACCGGACGTGGACTTACGCCTGAGTAGGACTCTAGCTTCCTTAAACGTCGGGATTGACTTTCCTAATTTAAGGGGAGTCTTTCCTTCCTTAGAAGGGTTACCTTGTCGTCCGGAGATCCTTATTGGATACGTGGTGCCTTCCCTAAAGACCCGGGGAACTGTACACGGATACCCCTAATACGCGGGATACCGTACTATCCATCATCAAGCCCCCCATCAATACGTGAAGTGAGGTCATGATGATTCTGTTAGAAATCTGCCCTTGTCGGGGAGGAAACTCTGAGTAGGCGATTCGAGTAGGCTTGGTCGGCGACTTTCCCGAGTAGGTTCAACTCCCACCGAGTAGTCACGAAAGCCTTATCGGAATAATTCTTTGGAAGAAATCCAGAATGCATTTCTGTCCTGATCCGTCAATCACGGACACGCGTCCGCCTGGCTTATTTCTAGGAAACGGAACCATCGTGGCGGAAATTCGCGTGGTGATGAAGAATCTTTTCTCTCTCTGCTCCACCACTTGGGTCGTGGGTTGTCAGACCCTCTTTTTCCCGCTAAAAATCCGATAGACGGAAAAAGCAACTGTCTGCATTAAATGCGATGGAACTGATCGTGCCGAAAACCGCGCTCGGCTTTGGCGCAGGTTCAAATCTTTAGGAGTCCAAGAATTGGGGTTTTGCCCACATTGCTCTCCTGCCTCCTAGCCTTCTTGTTCTCCTCATCTTCTTCCTCACGCCCCTGCCAAGAACCCTTCGCCTCCATCTTCTTTTGGTCGAATGACGAAGATGGGCAAGAAGAACGTCGCGAAGGGGTCTCCCGATCACGCCAAGGAATCGGGGAAAGCCGCAGAGGAGAAGGCCATCGCCATTCCTCCTTTCGAGGTCTCGGTGATGGATTCCTCTGCCCTGGAGAAGCTTGCGGCGGACGAGGTGATCCTTCCGGAGGTATTCGTACCTTATCGGGAGGCCGCGAAGGAGACGGTCCCCCACTCCTGATACGGATTGGATCGTCGTCTTCGCGGACTTCTTTAGGTGTGGATTCCAATTCCCACCCTCATCTTTCTTCCTCCTCACGCTCCAGTTTTATGGGATCGAGTTGATTCACCTCAACCCGAACTCGGTCCTAATGCTGGCGGTCTTCGCACATCTATGCGAGGCCTACCTCAGCATTAGGCCGAGCCTAGAGCTCTGGAGGTACTTCTACAACCTCCGCCGGATGAAGAGCAGCGGCGCAAGAGTCGTCGGTGGCGCCGGATTCCGTCTCCGAGAAGGGAGGAAGGATGCCTACATCGCTTCCTCCTGGAAATCGTCATGGTCGGGCTGGCACAACCGGTGGTTCTACTGCCAGCCCCCAGCAAACTCTGGGCTCTCCTACCACGGACTTGCCCCTATCCAGAACAAGAGCTGGGGAGAGGCCCCGAAGGAGACTAAGCAGCTCAAGGCACTCGTCCAAGACATCGCCAATCTCGCCGCCAAGATGTCGCGGAGGATTTCCTTCGACGCTGGATAAGCCCTCTCCGGTCGAGGGTCAAGGCAGCCTGGGAGGTCCTGGAGGGCCAAGACCAGACAAGGGACTTCGACACGGGTAAGTATTGCGACTATCTTCGCGCCGATTCAATTGTCAGCAGCCCTTACATACTTCTTCCTTGTCGTGCCGAGCAGAGCTGTCCCTAGGGGAGATTCAGAGTAGGTTGAACAACCTATTCGAACAATCCCCCCAAGGGGGGCGTACAGACGTGCCCCTGCCTCTTCTGAAACAGAGCCCGGACAGCCGACAAGAAGTACTCTCGGTAAGTTGCTCACTGTTGTCTGGCTTGGGATCATCCGAGTAGCCTTACAGAAGGCCCTCGGGCTTCTTTCTTCGCAGCGATTAGGCCGCGGGGGTCCTGACTCGGAGGCCGAGCGAGCTGTCGTCCCGGTTGAGGACGATGAGGTCGAGATGTACGACACGGCCCCGCCGCCCTCAGAGACGAGGGAGGAAGGTCCTTCCGCGGCCGAGGCGGGGGCGGAGGTCCCCTTGACGAGTTCTCCCGCCCGGGACCCTCGACCACAGGTTTAAATTCTCGCCCGACTACTTCTTTTCCTGTATTCTTTCCCGAATGACAGTCATAAGGATGGGTGTGTCGGATAGCCCGGAGCGAGCAACCCTCTCCCTAAGGAGCCAACTCTCCTCCCTACGACCGTTTTCGAGGAGGAGGCTGTGGCAGACAAGGGGAAGGCACCGCTATCTTCCGGCAAGCGAGACTCGAGTGTCTTGGCCAGAAAAACTCCTCCCGTGGGGAAGCGCACGAAGTGAGTTTTCCTTTGCCGTCTTTTTCTTTTAACTTTGCTGTGTTGAAGGCTTGACTTGATTGCTTTTGGCGACTAGGGTGTCGATCCGCCCCGCCGGGACTCCGACTAATGTGGCCACCAAACAGCAGCCCCCAGCGCCGAAATCGGCGCTGGCCTCTGTGTCGGATTTGCCGCAGGCCCCCGCACCGGATTTGCCGCCGGCTCCTACCGAGCAGTCGGAGCCCTCGGCGCCAGAATCGGAGTTGCCCCTTGTCGAGTAGGTCGCGCCTTTGGGTCCTTCGGCGCCTGAAGGTCTTCGCCTCTCCTCCTTGCTGCAGGTAACGTAAGGGAAATCAGCGATAAGGTAACTTTACTTTGCTTGTACTAACCTGTTCTTTTTTCAGCTTGCTATCTCCCAGGTCGCTCCGCTCGAGAAGGCCCAAGAGGAACTAGACTCGGTGCGCGAAGAGCTGAAGAAACGTCTCGACGAGTCCGAGAGACAGCGGTCGGAGAACGAGACGCTGCAGAAACGCCTCGAGGACTCCGAGAGGCAGCGGGCGGCGGAGAAGGAGGCGCTGCAGAAATGTCTTGATGACTCCGAGAAGCAGCGTGCGGCGGTCGAGGCCGATCTTTCGTCTGCGAAGGCACGCCTTTCCGACGTTGTGCCTTCCCTGCAGCAGAGCCGGTCCTACGCGGGGAAGCTGGAGGAAGACCTCGAGCGGGCCTTGGGCACGCTCGAGAAGGCGTTGGGCGAAGTCGGTGTCACCGTCGCCCCAAGTTCTTCTTCGGCCAACCGCCTGGCCGAGCTGACGGCGTCTGTCTCCCAACTGAAGCCTACCGTCGAGAAGCTTCTCGAGAGCGAGCTTCAGCAAGGGGTTCGCGACGCCCTGGCCTTCGCCTTGGCCCTTCTGAAACGTGAGCACCCGGACTTGTCCCTGGAGGCGCTTACTGCTGACTTGCCCGAGGGTGAGGAAGAGAGTCTTGTCTTGGCCGTGCAAGGGGCAGCAGACGCCTTTGGTGATCGGGTCCAGGCATCTGGCTCGAAGTAGATCTGTAACAGCACATACTTATGTAGATACTGTGGTTAGTAACTGTGTGGTAACTTGTGTGTTTTTGTCTTTTTCAAAACCTTGTCTAATCTGCTTATGTGAAACTTTATCGGACGCAAGCGTAGACTTTAGTCGGAACCAATGTCCTTTGTCCCCCTTTGGTGCGGGCGTACGAATAGTGCCGTAGGTCGTTCCTTGCTGCGATTGACCGGTCCTTAGGTTTAGTCAGATGGAGGGCTCCGTGGCTCCTCGTCATCAGTAAACGCGATAAGGGGTCTTTCGTACAGCTTGTTGTGGCCATGGCAGCACCTCCGTATTCCTTAGCTGAGGGGAGACTTCGGTTACTTAGCTAGTAAATTCTATGCTTGCTCGATCAACGAGGTTTCACTCTACCCGAGGTATCTTCTGCCCCGAGTAGTCGGAGACGTGGATAAGCGTACAGGTTCCATTGATCTAGTCGTACTCGCACTTCCTTCCCTTCCTTTACTCGGGATCAGAGGACATTGCTATGGAACTGGGGAGCTTAGTCAACCAGGCCTTAGGTCTGGTCAGGTGGGGGGCTCAGTGGCTCCCCTGTCACCTACAAACGCGTTAAGGGGTTTTCCTTGCGTCCCTGGCAGTTGCAGCGCAGGACCCTTTTTCCTTTGCGCAGGTTGAAGAAATTGGTACTCGTACTCGTACATCGACTCTACCGTATTCTTATCCAGCCCCCGACTGACTGGTCGAGAAGTATCTCGGATAGGCAGTCTGAATTGATAATGAGAAAAAATGAACTAAGGACTTTGTATTATTTAAAAACTGTGTCTTTTACAGGCTACTGTAAGGAAAACAATTCTACGAAAGAGCTAAAAAACAATAGCTAAGCCGTCCCCTCCTCATTTGGCTTGTCGTCGGTTGCCCCATAGACTCCTATCCTCTTGTCGTGACCCGCTGATTGAACGTTGTTGAGTGCGCGTACTGGGCGGCGGCGCCCGGAGCGTCTTATCGTCGACTTGTTCGCAGCTTGATGACTTCTGAGGCTGGTGTTGGTGCAACTTCGGAATCCACCGATGAGGGGGGCGACGGCCATACGATCTTACCGACGGCGGTTGTACTGGACTCTCTAACGGACGTGACCTTCCTACCACTGATACGAGCGACCTGGATTGGGCGGCTTCTCCCGAGGAACCGTTGTCCTGTCCGGGGAAGGCCCTGTTTTTCTCCTGGCTCCGACTTAGCCGTGGAGCTTTTTCTCCAGCTTGGAGGGGTCACTTTCCAGAGTCGTTGCTCGTAGCCACGGAGGTGGTCTTGATGACGTGGAGGCGGGAGCCTCGACGTTGGCGTCCTGGGTAGAGGGTAGGTGCTGCTCCGCGAGGTCGAGGCTGTGCTTGTCGTAGAGGAGTGCTTCTCTGGGGGAGCTCCTTATCGTGAGGACGCCCTTTGGGCCAGGCATTTTTATGCACTGGTAAGCGTAGTGCGTAGCTGCCATGAACTTGGCCAGGGTAGGTCGTCCCAAGATAGCATTGTAGGCTGTCTCGAAGTCGACTACGTCAAACAGGATTTTCTCTATTCGAAAATTCTCCGGTGTACCGAAGGTAACCGGGAGCGTGACTTGCCCTATCGGCGTGGCCGATGAGCCCGGGACGATGCCATGGAAAGCGTGCGTCACCGTCTGAACAGACGATCGTGGCACTTGCATGGCGTCGAGGGCGTTGGCGAATAGAATATTGAGGGAGCTCCCTCCATCTATTAGCACGCGGCCTACTCGGCAGTTGTTGATCGTTGGCTCAACCACGATCGGGTACCGCCCCGGCCGAGCACAATTTTCGGGGCAATCGGCCTGGTCGAACGAGATTGCGACCTCGGACCACTTGACCGCTCGAGGGACCCGCGGTACACTCGCGAGGACTTCCCGGGCGATCGCCTTGTACTGCCTCTTGGATTCGTAAGAGGTTGAGCCCCCGAATATGTGCTCGATTGCTCTGACATGCCCCTGGAAAGGCTCAGGGGTGGAGTCATCGTCGTCGAAAGACGTCTCCCGACTGTTGTTAGCGACCTGAGGGTTCTCCTCGTGGAACCTCTCTCGCTCTTCCCGAAGGTATTTCTTGAAGATGCGACACTGTCGCAGATCATGCGAGTCTGTCTGGTGAAAGTCACACCAAGGCTTGGATGTCTTGTCGGAGGATGTTGTGGGCTTATCCTTGGGGCGTGGTTTCCAGGTGCGTTTCTCGGAGACGTCGGCCATCACCTCGTCGGTTCTGGTCCTCTTCTCCTTGTTCCCTCCGGAGGGCTTCTTCTTGCGCTTGGTCTTGCGCGAATCGCCTCTCGACCGGAGGGGAGAACTGGTCGACTCGCCCCGCTGTTGCTTGATATAGCGTAAGGTTTCCTCCGCGCAAGCAGCCTTCTCGGCCAGGTCCATGAGCTGCCTGGTAGTTTTTGGCGGCCGCATGATCAGATCGTGCGTGCACATCTCGTTTCTACTGCCCCGGGTGAAGGCGCGGATGACATCCGAGTCCGTTATTTCAGGGATAGTGTTGCGGACAGCACTAAACCTTTTGGTAAACTCTCGGAATGTCTCGTCTGGTCGTTGGACGACAAGAAACAGATCGTCGACCCGACTAGGTCTTGGGAAGGTACCCTGGAAGTTCCCGAGTAACATGTCGCATAGCTGTCCCCATGAACGGATCGTTCCTGGGGGTAGATTCGTCAATCACGTCCTAGCTGCTCCTCTGAGAGCGGTAGGGAGGTAGTTGGCCATAACCTTCTCGTCGCCGCCGGCCGCCTCAATCGCGGTGGTGTAGATTTGGAGGAATTCCACGGGATTTGTGGTTCCGTCGTACGATTCAAGCGAGCCGGGCTTGAAACGAGAAGGCCATCGTACCTGTCGGAGTTCCTGGGATAGCGCCTGACATCCGCTAAAGGATCCCCGATAAGGCACGTTCTCGCCGCTATTCGGGGTTGAGGACCGGCCCCGAGCATTGGCGTTGTGTACGTGGTCTCTCCGAGAAGGTTGCTGCTCCTGCTGACGCCTTTGGCGGTGGCGCCGCTCGAGCTGTTCTCGGAGGTCCACCGGCTGCTCCTCCTGAGGAGACCGGTTCCTGGGGTATCGTCCCTCCTGGTCCTGTCCTTCCAGCGGAGGAGGGGTATCCGCCCGAGTAGAGCTGCGGGCCACCGATCGGGCTCGAGAAGACTCGGCCTGGTTCTGAGCCTCTCGGAGATCAGCCCCCAGCGGTCACAGCCACTGTTCTCCCGCGGGTGTCGATAAATCCGCTACGGGAGGCTGTGACAGCAGATTGCGCACTTCCGCAAGTCTTCGAGCAGTTTCGGGACACGTACTCCCTCGTTCCCGGGGGGGATCTCTCCCCCATGGCAGGCGGGTCTCCGTTCCGACGAGGAGTTCTTTCCCCGGCAGCGGGCAGGCCTCCGTCCATGTGGGAGGCAGCCAACGCATTGCGCGGCTGTGAGCCCCCGGGCAGATCCTGATCTTCGAGGTCTTCTCGACCGTCGTCGATCGCGAGTACCATCCGCGGTCCTTGGCTGGACGACGTGTACTCATATTCCATCGCGTTGTCCTCATCGGACGCGACGCGGGTGCAGTCTTGATCGTTCTCACGATCAGAATTAGCAGGAGAAATTCCAGCCATGGGGCTGGTCGTTCCTGCCGGGGAGTTCCATCTTGGGAAGCTCGTGACGGAGTCCTGCGAGCTTCCAGGCTGCTGGCTCAGTTCTGTCTGAAAATTAAATTACTTCATCAGAAGACAGCGTATTTGGATGCAACGAAATTAAGTACGAAAAGAGACTGGGTTGAGTCGTTACCAGCCGGTCGGCCACCACTTGCAGTTCCTCGGACTCATAAATTGGTGACCCCGTCACAGGGTCAGACCTTGTGTGCGCCCTCATGTATTCCCTAGCGTGTGGCTCCCTGAGATGCGCGAAAGGAGATGTTTTCCCAGCCGCGGCTAATTTTTCGTCCTCTCTGGCCCACTTCGGTCTCTTCCCCAGGTATCCACGGCTGCCGAGCTTGTGGTCTAATGTGTTCTTCTTGTGAAGCTCTTTCCCCCACCGGCTCTTCTCCTGGAATTCTGGGCTCCTTATTTGAGCAACGAATTCGTCCTAGTCTTCCTTCTGTATCTTGGACCATCTTTTACTAATCTTGGTTTCCCAATCCTCGTCTACGACTTTCTGTGCGTCATATCGCCAAGTCTTCAGAGCCCTAGCCATGATTTTCAGGGCTTGCGCTTCAACTCTTTCCTTGTCGGCTGCAGGAATCTGGTACTTGTCCCACAGTTTTCTCAAGAGAGTATCTTTTTATGGGGCGTTTATCAATAGCTTCTGGCTCGGAGTCCGGGTCGTCGAATTGGTCGTAGTCCTCTTCGTCAACAACACCATCGACTCCGACAATACTCCTCTTCCCTTTTCTAATGACATGGCGCTTCTGTGCCTTTGGGTCTTTTATGTAGAAGACTTGTGAGGTTTGTTTAGCTAAAACCCATGGCTCATCTTTCGCACTGATTGCTTTGACCTGTGTTGACTCAATAGATGTCGGGGGAGGTAAAGTCACGGTAGTGAATTTGTCATCATCGATATGGATATTTTTCGCCCATCTGACACGAAACATGGGTATCTTTGTGACGGTGTAGTCCAGTTCCCAAATTTCTTCGATAACACCGTAGTATATGTCCTTACGGTTACCGGTTTTAGCCTCCATCGTCACCCCACTGTTCTGATACGTGTTTTTTCTGTCTTGAGCCTCCGTATAGAATGTGTATCCGTTGATATCGTATGCTTGAAATGTCAGGACCTTGCTCGTAGGTTCTTGTGACAACATTTTGACCGTCTCTTCTTTAAAATTTGTCGGAGGCCTTTCATACCAGTAGTTCTTTAGCCATGTTGCGAACTTTCCATTGTGTTCTTTCGAGAGCCACGCTTCTCCCTTCTTCGGGTTTTCTTTTTTAAGCTTTACCATGTGCATCCAAAGATAGGGATGCACCACCGTCAGGTGTTGCAAGACCACGAGATGTGCTCTGTCATAGTCATCTGACCTACTGGGTACTGAATTATAGACATGTAAAGGCCTTTGTCCATGTGCATGGCCTTCACCATCAGGCCTTCCCGTGTGCCGTGAAACAGGAACACCTATGGACTTTTGATCAGCCAAGTAATCAGTGCAGAACTCGACACACTCTTCGGCAACATAGCCTTTGATGATGCTACCTTCTGGTTGTGACATGTTACGAACGTAGCGCTTCACAACCCCATTGTACCTTTCCAACGGGTACATGTTGTGTAGGAACACGGGACCTAGGTCCAGTATCTCCGGGACGATATGGATCATGAGATGTACCATGATATCGAAGAATGCTGGAGGGAAGTACATCTCAAGTTCGCACAGTATGACAATGATCTTCTCCTGCAGCTTATGGCAACGCGTAGCGGAGATCGACTTCTGAGATATCATGTTGAAGAAGTTACAAAGATTCAAGATTGTCTTGCGGACCTCCGGCTCCATGAGACCTCTGATTGCAACAGGAAGTATCTGCGTGATCATCACATGACAGTCATGAGACTTCATACCAATTACTCGGTGACTCTTCATGTCAACTATTCTCCCGATGTTTGCCGAGTAACCGGAAGAAACTTTCACACCTTGGAGGCACTCCAAAAAGCTAACGATCTCTTTTTTGCTGAGAGTGTAACAAGCAGCGGGACAGTCTGTCTTGATTCTGACTGCACCCGTCCCCAACTTGGTCGTTCGCTTCGTAGCCCACAGCTTATTTCTTATACCCAAGAATTCCATGTCAGCTCGTGCCTTCGGTCCATCTTTTGTCTTTTCTGAAATGTTGAGCAGGATACCAAGCAAGCTCTCGCACACGTTTTTTTAACATGCATGACGTCTATGCTGTGACGTATGCTTAGGAATCTCCAGTAAGGCAAATCCCAGAATACGGATTTCCTTTTCCAGACGCCGTCCTGCATGGGAACAGACGGTTGTGTCTTACCTGGCGTAATAGGGGGCATTGTGTTCACGATGTCATAGATTTCCACCCCGGTCTTCTCCCGAGGCGCCGAACGGACCTCAACAGTATTGTCAAACAATTCCTTCTCTTGCCTCCATGGGTCGTTCTGTTTCAGCCACCTCCGGTGGCCCATGAACACGATTTTTTTGGATCCCTTTAGGTGTAAACTTGTAGTAGACTCCAAACACTTCACACATCCTTTGTACCCATGAACACACTGGCAGGACTGATATCCGTACGCGGGATAGTTTGGACCGTCGTGAACAACAACGCTTTCAGATTGAAGTACTCTTCTTCGTATGCGTCCCAGACCTGGGCCCCTGGTTCCCACAGTGTAGCTAGTTCTTCGAACAATAATTGTTGATACATGTTCAGATCGTTCCCAGGTTGCTTCGGCCCTTGTATGCGAATACAGAGGTGTATGTACTTTCGTTTCATGCACAGCCATGGAGGAAGGTTGTACATCCATAGAACCACGGGCCAAGTGCTGTGTCTGCTGCTCATGTTGCCGAATGGATTGATCCCGTCCGTACTCATACCAAACCTGATATTCCTCGGATCTTTTCCGAAATCATCGTATTGGGCGTCGATTGCCCTCCATTGCGAAGCATCGGCAGGGTATCTCATCACTCCATCATCAGTTTTCCGCCCCTCGGCGTGCCAACGTAGCAGCTTTGCCTCCTTCTTGTTAGCGAATAAACGATTCAAACGGGGAAGGACCGGAAGATACCATACAACCTTTGCTGGAGCGCTACTCGTCACTGGGTCCTCATCATCGGCTTGGTTTCTACCCCTCTTGAATCTGGACGTGTTGCACGTGGGACACTTGTACAGCTTCTCGTGCTCCTTGCGGTAAATAAAGCAGTCATTCGGATACGCATGGAACCTCTGCACCTCTAACTCAAGAGGG
Organism: Stipa capillata; assembly: GCA_019208055.1. Lineage (NCBI taxonomy): Eukaryota > Viridiplantae > Streptophyta > Magnoliopsida > Poales > Poaceae > Stipa > Stipa capillata. The sequence continues at coordinate 192,502 of JAGXJF010002682.1, forward strand.
CAGACAACCTTCTTGGTTCTTCGGTGCTCGTAGGCAGCAAATTGTTTTTGGAAAAACTTTTCAAGAAAAGCCAATGTCTCATCGAAGCCTTCGTCCGGACAGTTGTGGGCTGCCTTGATCCTTAGAAGTTCCAGCGTGACTGACAGACGCGTGTGTTCTGGATCGGAACCAGTATACAACGGGGTTTGCGAGTCTTCAACTAGTCTCGTGAACTTAGCAGCATCTCTTTCATCCTCAGGATCTAGCACCACCTGCTCCACCATATGAACGTCCTGCACCATATCGGCCAAATTGTTTCCCGTTTCTTCTTCGGGTTCAGATTTGAAACTCCCCTCGTCTTCATCGTCTTGTCCATGTTCGGTATCTTGCTGTAACACTTGATCTTCCTCCTCCTCACCGTGACATATCCAACGTGTATAACCTGACATGAAACCCTTAAGCGCCAGGTGTACCGTCACCCTCCCTGTTGTATCGAACATTACCAAATTTTTGTAATCGCGACACGGACAACAAATCTTCGTGCCACCTTTTTTCCTCGTATCTCGCTCGGCGACATCAAGAAACTCATTCAAAGCCGTAGCCCAACTCTCTGTCGCCCGGTTGTCGTACATCCAACTGCGATCCATCGATCGATCCCTACGACACGAAACTAATCAGCGCGAAAATATAACACTAGGCCTCGGCTCGAGGACCGGGAATCACATTAAATACGTATAGAAGATGAAAATAACACTTTTTATATATCATTATTCCAAAGAGAGCATTATTACCGAGTGAGAGGAGGAGGGATAGATTTTAGATATAATTGGGTTGGAGAGAGTGAGAGGAGGAGGAGGAGGGAGAGATGTGTGTTGGAGAGAGAGGGAGATCTAGAGTTAAATGAAGAAATGAGAGAGTTTGGGATTGAAAATAGCTCAAGATCTCTAGATCTCAAGAAATGGAAGAAATGAGGGAGAGGAGAAGGGTTGGGGAGAGGGAAGTCTTGGTGGGAGGGGTGTTGGCGGCGGCGGCGCAGCGGGGGGTTGGCGGCGGCGGCGCTCGCTACTGGCCAGTTGGCGCGCGAGCACTGGCCAGCAGCGAGCACCGCCCCTCTGTTTTTATACAAGGAAACATACCACTGACGGGCACGTATAAAGGGCCCGTCAGCGGTAATGCGTCAGCCCTGGAACAATCACCGCTGACGGACAGCTGCGTTGCCCGTCAGCGGAAATATATCTCTGCTGACGGGCTATTAGATAGCGCCCGTCAGTGGAGATTTCCGTCATCTGTATGAGCTTTTTTGCTCTCGGGTTTCATCTCCTTTGACGGGCGGGTTACGTGCCCGTCAGTGGAGGTCCTCAGGTCCAGCCTAGCTCTGTCCTCTACTGATGGTCCCTTTTGTGTCTGTCAGTGGTTAGCTCCTCCAACGACGGGCTCTTCTGTGCCCGTCAGTGGAGATGGTTCAACAGAAGGTTAATCTACAGTAGTGAGTAAGAATGTTATCGTCCCTACATGTATGTAACATGGAATTTTTTTTTCAAGTTCTGGCAGGAACCAGGAGAGCAGCCAAGACGAGTACATTTACAGCGCCCGGGAAGGGATGAGATCGCGACCCGTTGTAGTTCCCATTATTGCCTGTGGACTATGTATGTTTTTCTATATGGGCGTCTGTATCTTGTCCTCTGTGGACTTGACGAAGCACTTGCTACTGGAAGGAGGTTTGTGCATAATACACCTCTCCAAGTTGCTCTTGCATCAGTCTTTTGTTCAACTCGGTTTTTTTATGGCGTTGCCCATGATGATGAAAATTGGTCTAGAGAGAGGATTCAGAACGGCATTAAGTGACCTTGTACTTATGCAACTTCAGTTGGCCTCTGTTTTCTTCACATTTTCACTCGGGACCGAAACTCACTATTATGGAAGGACGCTACTCCATGGAGGAGTTGAATATAGAGCGATCGGACGTGAATTTGTGGTGTTCCATGCCAAATTCGCTGAGAACTACCGATTCTATTCTCTCAGAAATTTTGTGAAGGGTATTGAGCTGATGATTCTGCTCGTTGTGTATGAAATCTTTGGACAGACGTACAGAGGAGCTATCGCTTACATCTTCATCACTGTTTCCATGTGGTTTATGGTGGGGCGCATGGCTCTTTGCACCATTCGTATTCATTCTGGATTCGAGCGGCAGAAGATTGTGGACGACTGGACTGATTGGAATAAGTGGATCAGTAACCGTGGAGGTATTGGTGTAGCACCAGAGAAAAGCTGGGAATCATGGTGGGACAAAGAGCAAGGGCCTCTTCGGCACTCTGGGAAGCGTGGCACTGTTGTTGAAATACTGCTTGCACTCCGCTTCTTTGTCTACCAGTATGGGCTTGTGTATCATTTGAATATAACCAAGCAAGTGCTGGTAATATTCCTTTCTTATTTGGTATTCAGATGTTTGAATGCAGTTTTTCTAATTAAATGCCATTTCCAGGTTTATGGCTTCTCGTGGGTTGAGATTTTGGTTATGTTGCTTGTTATGAAGGTAATAATCAGTTCCTATGTTTCTTCAGTTGACTTTGGTAATGACCACTACCAGTTCTATAAAAGCGAGAGTACCCCGTCTTTCGGAGGGGGATTTTGGAAGGTAAAAAGAAGTTTTCAAACGAATAGCTCAGTGTTTCCCTTTCCGTACGCGAAGCCAGGCAGAAAGGCGGCGACGTAGACTGTAGTCAAGATTCCCTTCTGATATAGCAACTTTAGTCGTCTGTAAATACTATATTTTGAGCCATACTTTTGCAGTTCGTACTGCAATTTTATTTTTTCGATGAGAGTATTATGGTTTAACTGATTGATCTCTTTGTCGAGCTGGAACACTCAGTTGTCATGATTTTCTTTGCAGACCGTGTCAGTCGGCAGGAGGGGGGTTCAGCGCGGAGTTCCAGCTTGTCTTCCAGTTGATCAAGGGGCTCATATTTATGACATTCATCTCCATCATTGTGATCTTAACAGCGATTGCTCACATGACAGTTCTTGACATGTTCGTTTGCATCCTTGCTTTCATGCCGACTGGATGGGGTTTGCTTCTGGTCAGTGACCTCGGGACCTGTTCTGTTTTCCATTCACATGCCTTTGTATCAGGTCTCACATATCTCCTGCTGTTGAGATGGTTGGGCTTCGGGGATCGGTCAAGGCTCTCGCCCGGAGCTCCTTAGATCCTGATGGATCCTGAGGAACATCAGGATCTGAGTCAAGTTGTAACACGCTCCACAGGATTAATAAAGAAACAGTTTGCAGAAATTGTTTATGTGTTGCATTGGATGTACTGATTACTGATACCTGGAAAAAGGAACAGAAAGCTGGAAAGAAGTCCAAACAAGACGGGTTTGCTGGTTGCTTGGTTGGTGAATGCCGACTAACTGAACCATATGTACCACAGTGTAGCAGGTTCGTCGGGACAACAAGAATCTCATTGGCCCCATACGAAGCAGTAGAATTTTTCTCAAATTCTTGCTGGAAACTAAACCGTTACATATAAAAGTTTCAGCGTTTTAAGTTTACAATAGGAAGTGCGGTAATATCATTTACTATCTAATAAAGTTTATTATCTAAGAAAATTTCTAGTAAAGTTCCTTAGAACCTTGGCGCCGTGCGGCAAGTTCTTGCACCGACTGGCCGCAGCTCATCTTGAGGTCATCATGAATCATAACTTCCGCAGGGTTTGCCAGTTTGGGTTCGTCAATAAGGTGGGGAACACCTGAACGATGATGCCATATGCATGAAACAAGTCAGTGTCAAACACCTTAATCATCATGTCACACTGACCACATGTAATGTATGTTGTTTAAACATGTGAATCACCGTTTGATGTGATTACACCGTTGAGCTTTAATAGGGAAATTTTAAAAAATAATGACCAACTGACCTTTCAAATGGTCAATGCAGAAGCGTGCAATTCCTTCAAGATAATATCAAGACAGAGGCTTCTATTACTGTTATTGTTTGGATGAATTGAAGTCCTCATTGCCAACTGCGGAATGCATTGTTTGCTGTAATTGTTCTGCAGAATCTGAGTAATGAAAGTAAGGTTAGAAAAATGAACAAGATAATGAAACTCATGAGTATAAATGCTCCAAGTCATTACTTTGAGTTGGTCAATAGGTGAACTTGCTAAGTAGGAACTGAAACTCTGAAGGATGCAAGTGAAATATCAGCATATATGCAGTCTCTACAATCTGCACAAGATGTAGTTGGCTACCATAGGATCACAATTAATCAACCTATTCCAATATTATATGAAATGTATTCTAGCAATAAGATATTCAGAAAAGGGTAAGTAAATATTGTGAGATTAAACCAACAAGAATGAAACAAACAAGGCCTGTTGTGAGCACTCTTATCACCTAAAAACTGCTTAGATAGATGAGCATACCAGAGGACAAAACGGTCTTCCAGCAGTTAAACAAAGGCACTGTGTTCATGAAAAGAAAAGAAGAGTAAACATCGTCACATAACAGTTAAGCTAAGCACCTTCGCTTACCGGCGAATGATGTCAACTGTTTATGACAAGAAGGGTTATGAGACATTGCGAGGAATGTAAAGCAGAACTTAACCAGCAGCTTAACTACCTGAATATCCTGTCGCCAACTTGTGTAACAAAGCCGCTTTAACAGTTGCTAGATAGGAACATGTTCTGGATGTTCCTGAGACAGAGAGAAAGAAGAGCATCAAAAGAAAATAAATAGAATTTTACTTTTTAAGCATAAAGCTTGCAACACTGGAATGAGAGAAAGGTACTAACATAGAGGTTGTTTCACCAGAGATGATGCACAATTTGCAGAATCGATAGGTGGTTCAGTGGTTGCACCTAGTGGCGCACGTTCCAGTATTCATATGTCTGGTTCTATTCTCTGGAGCAATTGGATTGCATATTTTAAGCCTGCAAAATTTCACTTGATGAGATTCTATTTAAGAGTAAATAAAACAAGAAAAATAGACATTCACCTCCAGGTCTATCGGGTGTCGCCTTGGTCTTAGCATGCAGCTGCTATTGCAAACTCGAATTTGCTATTTGAAATAGATTCAGAACTGTAATCACCTTGGACTTGTTCCTAATCTGATATTCCACATACAATAGCAACGAGATTGCATATTTCAGCTTGCAAACAAGTTACATAAAGAGAAAAAAAATCATCGTAATAATTTAGAAAATGGAAGTTGGGGAGGGCGCCAAGTATTACCTTGGATTTCTACATGTAAATCTAGGTGTCTCCCATCCATTTTCCTAGCTTGCATATTTACTTCCACTTGCATCCAGATGCAGATATATGTATAGTCATCTCAACAAGAGTAGGCTGAAAGGATTCACAACTTATGTATACATTGCAGTCTGAAACGAGAGTAGATGTGCCGGCAAGCCTGTCAGATTTCAGAAGTATGAATAGGGGATTTAATTTCCTTGAGAAAAAGGAAAATGGTAAGAATAGCCTGCGGGAGGACTCGCGTGTTACCTTGTGTTAGTAGATATCTACCGATAGATCTGGGTTTGTTCCTTTTAGTTTGTCGACTTGCTCCTGTAGCGATCGGATTCCAGGACAATCACTGATCCTTAATACCGTGAGAGAAGGAAGGCTGTGTAACCCTTGAGGGAGGGACGGCAGACCCGGGCACTCGAAAAAGTGTAGGTATTGGAGGGAGGTGAGGAGCTGAAGCGCTTTCTCTTCCTCTTCCCTCAAGCTGTCCACCCGATCATCAGATCTGAAAACTAATTCCGCGAGGGTAGGGGCGAGGAGGGTGCAGATGGGAGCAACAAGCACCGCTGAGATGCTATCCACTAAGAGTCCTTCTAGTTGGAAGGAGGAAGCTGCTGCAGATATGTCCGCTGAGATTGCCATTTCTGAGAGCAGATCCGCCGCTACAGAGCGGGGACGGTTTCTGTCCTCGTTGCGGTTACAGACCGCCAATCTCTTGAGGTTGACAGCTGTGATGAGAGGATTGAACCCATCCACTCTTAAATTCTCGCAATCTACTAGCCATAGATTGGTGAGAGACGTGAGGTTTGAGAGGGGAGCCATTGACTGCATGCTTGGGTTTTTCATAATATGAAGTTCCTTAAGAGAGGTTAGCTTTTCGAGCTCTGTCCATGGAATTTTTGATCCCTCTTCAAATTTGATGCTCTCTAGTTTGCCCATATTGTGAAAGGCTAATGCACCGCTATAACTTGTCAAAATTAATCTATTTTTCCAGTACCTCAGTTTCCGAGGACCATCATGCACTTGAACACTTGTTAGCGTGGAAGCGTGAGGCATAGGGGGCAGGGATAACTTAGGGCATCCATCAATATGAAGAGCACTCAGCCTAGGATAGTGTATGTCTTGCGTACAAGGGGCAAGGCACTCCAACAAAAAGGGCAGTGCAAGGAAATTGGGACAATCTTTGTACTCGATGCTTTCAAGCATTGGAAACAAATGGCAATTAGTTCCCGCAACCCACTTTTCAAAGTCTGGCATATTAATAAACTCAACTTTCTTCAAGTGCATGAAATTAAGGTCAGATCCTATAAGACGCACTCCAGAGATATTCTTGAGCCGTAGTATCTTGAGATATGGTAGGTGCCCAAAAGGTGGAAGAGTGCCCCAAGACACGTCCTCTAGAATGAGAGACTCTAGATATTTAATTGTTATATCACGGCACAGCCAATTAGGAGGACCAATGATACCACTGTGATCTATAATGCCAAGTTCTCTGAGATTATCGTGTGGTTGAAGACCATCAACAACATCAACATCTACAACCGGATTATCATGTGGTTGGAGACCATCAACAACATCAGCATCTACAACCGGCTTCTCTCTACCCCAAACAAGTGTTAAACTTGTCAAATTCCTTTTCAAAGCCAGATTGGCTTGACTAGCTTCTTCCTTGGTTGCCACCTTTTCAAGATTACATACACAAAGTTCTCCTCCAAGATCTGTCAATTTCCCCAACTCACTCAATTCAAATCCAACATTCTCCTTCTTCACATGGAATTCTTTTAGCTCCTCTAGATGCTCTATCTTTCCAACCTCAGGAACATTGGAGTGGAGTTCATGTTTAGCAATGAAAAGGCGTAAATTCACAAGGCGGCTAATGTATTTAGGCAGAGTAGAAATACCGCACCAATCTTCTAGGTCTAAGAATATCAAGTGATAAAATCTGGATATTGTGCAAGGTAAACTAATTTCTGAGCTATAACATGATCCAAGTTTTAGGTATCGGAGGTGGAGAAGCTTTGAGAAGTTGTTTGGCAAAGATTCTAGAGAGGTCATTACTATAAATAGGACACGGAGACCCTCTATTTCCTCAAACGTATCTTTTAAAAACTCAGCGATTCTTTCATCATATCTTCGAAAAATCATCAGAGTCCGCAGATTTCCAATATTTATCCTGCTCTTTAGTTTAGCCATTTCTTTCCTAAAATTCTCATCAAATCGATCTTCTATGGTGATGGACAAGTGCCGAATAGATTGTGGGATGGCATCAGCTCTAAAACTTAAACTACTTATATTGACACATTCTTGTGATGAAACACTCTGAGATAGCTCATGCAATAAATCATGCATTACATAGCATTGATCCTCCAAATCATCATCAACTTCCTTCATGAGAAAAACCATTGTCCACTAGTTCTTCTAGGTAGTTCTTATTTTTGCAACTAGAATCTATGATGCCTATTGCAGTCCAAAATCGAGTAATTTGTAAAAACTTAAATCTATGATCTTCAGGGAAAAGGGAAAAATATGAAAAAACATTGTTTGAGGTAGAAAGGAAGGTAATCGTAGCTAATTTGAGGGCTGGAATAATATCGTCACTATTTGCTTGATTTTTCCACTCATTATTTTCAAGAACTTCTCTCCAATGTTCCCAAGAAAGGTGTTTCTTTAACAATGGAGCGACTGTTTTGGCTGCTAGTGGCGAGCACTTCAATTTATCTGCAATCTCTCTTCCAATATCAATTAATTCATCGTACTTTTGATCAGGTTTGTTTTCACCAAATACATATGCTTGGAAGAACTCCAAGAACTCCTTAGGATCCAAACCTTGCAGATTTATTGGAGTAGTTGCTTTCTTAACCCTTTCTTCTATTTTTGGAAATCGAGTTGTGACAAGAACCATGCTGCCTTCGACTTCCCCCTTTGTGAATGGAGCTAACAAGGTGTTCCACTCGACATCACTATCGCACTTCCATATATCGTCTAAGACAATTAAAAACCTTTTGGACTTCAATCTATGTGCAATGGATATCTGAAGCTGGTTTAAATTGGTTGTTCCACTGGCAATGTTGTTGTCTTCTTTTTCAGTTGGTGGTATGCAGCTATGGATCTGCTGAGTGAGTTTAAGCACATCAAAATCAGTTGACACACACACCCAAACCCTAACAGTGAAGTGTTCTTCAGTCCTTGTATCATTATACAAGTGTTGGGTGAAAGTTGTCTTTCCAATACCCCCCGGGCCAACTATAGGGAGGACAAAAAGTGCTTCACCATGGTATGTGCCACCGGTGATATCTTTTATAGTTTGCTCAAAAATAGCACTCCTTCCGTACAGTTTATCTTGTACAATTGTTGACCCTATGAGAGGCCGGTTCAGGGTGATAGTTGTACTGCTGCTGCTATGGTGTGGAATTATATTGAGCAACTTGGAGGCAGGCTCACATAGGGAGTGTATTTCCTCTATCACTGACTTAATTTTCTTGGACATGACGACTCTGTCGAATGGCAACTTATCAACAGGACCATCACTATCAGGCTTGGTTGTGTTGTGTGAGATATTGGTAACAGCAGCACGATCTTCATCTTGCATAGGTGAATAAGAAAAGTATTTGAGGCATTTACCGACAATGTGGCGAAGAGCATGGCGACCGTGACTAGCATGACCGCGGAGGCCATCGCCTAGATCTGGCACCGTGTACTGGGTGCCGTCGAGCATATCCTGGATGATAAAGTAGTGGAGCTCGTCCAGGGCGTCCTCAGCCTCGTCGGCCTTGGTTGTGAGCTCCTCCAGCAGCCCCTGCAGGCCGGGGTTGTCGCTGATGCCCCTCTTCTGGGCCTCGTGCAGCAGCCCTTGCGTGTACATCAGATCCTTTTTTATGTTGTCGGAGTTGAGACCGAGCTCGGAGCTGGCCACATAGGCGGCCACCAAGTCATCAGAAAGCTTATTCAGCACCTTGCCGACGAGCGAGGTCGCCGCGCTGACAGCCGTGTCCATCTCCTCCGGGGCAGTTGGTTTGTGATTTGTGAGGTGGGAGTTTTGAGCCTACTTCCATAGATGGCTCATTTTATTGTATGGGTGGCAATTATTTGGTCGTGTCTGAGCTTCAATAATTGGAGTGCCTCTTCAACTATTCGAAAGGCCATCCTCATACCAAGACGCTTAATATACAAGGACTTGATCAAGTCTAAGTCAATGCTGCCGTTGTTCAATAATTATGCAGCCAAGGGGGAGGCACATCTGAAAACATGATTGGTTACGAGTACCTTTGATAAGGACCTGATGAAGTGATTGGTTACGAGTACCTTTGATACATGTGTTGTGCACTTTGAATATATACTTTGTCCACCATTCACTAATCACCTACAAGCAGCTAGGAGTTGTAGGGAGTGAAAAAATAGTGAAGATAAAAAAAATCAAAATATTTTTGTAACTAAAAGTTATATGTGCCATGGTCACTCTCTTCTTTCTACAATATGTATTTTAGCTGAATCCAGGGAAAGGTTTTCTAAGTTTGAGCTAAGACAAAGGATTTAGACACAGAGTCACAACTCATATGGAGAGTTGGAGCCCATTTGAAGGTGGCGGTGGGATTCTGTAAGAAGGACCATATATAAGGACCTCGTGTTTTAAAAATAGCAGATCAATTAGTGACTTCGCAAAATCGATTCTCTCGTTGTGTTGTTGTTCCGTGTGCACTCAAAGGGGAGGCATCCAAGAATATGTTTCTTAAGCTAGATCTGAACATGATGGTCGAGCTAACAATTTTACAAGCACTCGAGGGCATGTGAGGCCTCCTTGAATCAAATGAATTTTAGAGGAAAATAGAGGAATTTATTCCAACGGAAAAATTCGTATGAAAGGTGTTTGGATTTTAGTATTGCTTCAAAGGAATTTTGTAGGACAGGACAATTTCCATGAAATTCTAACATACGGTCTAATCCCACGTCAAAAATTCCTCTGAGATCTCAATGCATCTCTCGTTTCTCTCTCCGATCTTTCTCTAATCAAGTAACATGTAATCTCAGAATTCTGTACTGTGCAGAGTAACAAGAGCCCGCTTGAAGTTGCAACTGAAGTGGCAAAAGAAACTGAAGGAGTACAGTGGCTTCAACCTTATACTAGCTGATCTAACCAGAAATGAAATGGTGTATGTGTCCGCTCGTCCGACCAGGACTCCATGTGCTGTCCAGTGCAAGGCTAGACGGCTAGACAACCGTGCGCAGAAGGTAAGCAGAAATACTTCGTGTCGTGTTCAACTTACACCTTACAGATGGACAGAACTCTAAGGGTGCCTCACAAATAGAAATGCACAGGATGCTGTTATTTAATAAATCCTGGAAGAACATCAGTAGCAAGCTCAGAAGAATTTTTGAGCTGGAAAAGTGTGAGAAAGCAACAGACGAGCCGTTTTTTGAGCTGGAAAAGTGTGAGAAAGCAACAGACGAGCCGTTTCAAGTGGTACTTCCCTAGTTATAAACAACAGTGCACTTGACAGTTAACTCAATCAATAGCACCGTCTTATGGACCATTCACTCAACCAAGAATTTAGAACCTTATTCATGGAGACGGTACATCGGTACCCAAGGTCAAAGCTTTCATTCTTGTGTATGCGCCTGTAGACGATTTGCTTCAGTAATGATGAGGTTGAAGCGAAGAATATAGTAGATAGGCGCCCAAACACTGGTTGTGATCCCAACTGGGAGCACGGCCTGAGCTCCATCTTCATCGAGGTACAAACTGACCAATTAAGAACAAAAGCTTTGACCTAATTTCAGTTCACAAGTACACTCAAAAGTTCAATTATCTGAAAAATTACACCTATTGGCAACTAAAAATGCATACCTGTTATAGCACATTTTTCTGAAACATATATTAATACCGAGACACTGAATTCATTTACACTCTTTCACATGTTTCTGTTTGGCAAATGGGCTCTACGGTACACATCTGTCCTAGCAGTGAACCATAATGGTGAAGCTAGCTTATACGAGAAGTACTTCAAGACTGGTATCTGTAAGGATCACACAGTGGATTACCAGATAGAGTAGGCAGCACGCATGAAAAGATGTGAGACTCAAATAAGAAAACAGGCTAAACAACAACCACTGTGCGTGCTGTTCTTTCCACCACTACTGCAGAACAGGTCAGTACTGACGGTCGCCAAACCCCCTCTACTGACGGACAGGGGGCCCGTCACCCTGGAAATGTCAGTGGAGGGGGTAACTCCACTGGCGGTCATATGGTCCGTCAGTACTGTTAATTTCTACTGACGGTCACACAGGGACCGTCAGAGGAGATATGTATTCCTGCTAACCGAAGGGCACCTGGTTGTATCAGTACTGACGGGCGAGTAATAAATGCCCGTCAGTATAGGTATATCTTCACTGACGGGCTGTCCGTAAGGGACCGTCAGTAGAGATATATCGACGGGCTCCTAGTTGTATCAGTACTGACGAGCGCTTAGTAAAAGCCCGTCAGTAGAGGTACAACTCCACTGACGGGTCGTCCGTAAGTGCCCGTCAGTAGAGGTATGCATTCCTGCTAACCGAAATGGATCTGTGTTAGCTCATAATCACACTTAGATTATTCATAATAATAGACTATAGTATTACATTATTCCTAATCACAGGCTATACGAACTATTCATTCACAGAGTCAAATCTCTTAATCGCATAACATTTATAATCACATATATAGTATGTACACTCCAACGACGGTCACAAGTATGAAACAATTGTTTATTCAATTACAGAAACAACGATTCTATTGATTCCCGCTTAAGTTTGGCTTCGGAAATTGGGGGCCGGCGTAGAATTCACCCATCGGATTGATGACTTCAAGGTTGATGAGTCTGGCGAAGACTTTTTGGATCCGAGCAAAGTCCTGTCGCCAGTCGTACATATGACTTCCCAGCTCGCTCCAAGCCTTCAGTTCTTTCATATCTTTCCAATGCTTGTTCTTGTACCGGACAAATAGGTCCATATGGGCACAGGTGTAGTACCCACATGTCACGGAACCTTCCGGCTGAACTCTGCAAGGGAACTTGTAATGGTGTACCAATTTTTTCGCTTTCACAGGTATTTTTTGATGGCCCGAGAACTTGGCTCTGAAAAAGGCTACATCCAGAATCTTAGTTATATTTGTGAAGTCCGCTGTCTTGTTCGGCGAAGAGTCAAAGTAAAAAGCCTTGGCCCAGCTTGGAACGATCGCAATTAGGACCCAGTGGTCGCTGCGTAAATGTGAACAACTGAACGTAAGCAGGCGAAGATACGTACGTAAAAAACAAAAATAAACTCCACGGTGCTAAGTTTAGTACTTACGGAGGGTTATAGGGGGCTAGTATGCAGTCCTTGTCCTTATGAACCACGAATGCATTCGACAGTATTCTTGAAGAAATCCTTGACCCTCTGGGGTCCCGGCATAGCATTCGTTCATGCATATCGGATCGACTATGCCAATATGGGAGTCCCGAAGACGTCTGCACTCTTGGGCTTGGTACAGAGCCCATAGCCTGATCATGGTGGTGTCGAGCCTATAGAGGTTGTACATGTTGAATAGGTCTTCAAAGTTGATGTCGAAGGTGTCTTGGTCATGTTGCATGAAAAAATTGTATTCCTTTGGCACCTTCACCTTCCAATATTGGCAGAATGTACCAGGATCTCTGGACATCTTCAGGTAATCTTCATGCAGCGTCTTCATGTCCTCCGACAGATTGTCCAGCTCATCCTGTGGGAGCAAGTCCTGACCTGGTTCGTAATGATATCGCCAGAGGCCCTTGCTCCGTGTAGATAATTCTACTGACGATGTTGAGAAGGATAAGGTTTTCTGCCTCTGCTCCTTTCTTTCCTTCTCGCCGGTGCCGGCCCGTCTCTTTTTGCTTTTCTTCCTCTGGTGTACCGGCTCCGGGCTCATGCCTGCCGCCAACGCTGCTTCCAGCGTCCCAGCTAGCGTGGCAGGAGAGAAAATCTTCCCCCTCGGTTGATCCAGGGGGTCGCCTTGAACCTCGGAGGGCGGGGACCGCAAAATCGGTGACATGTGCTGGTCCCCGACAAGATGGTCCTCCAGGTCTTTAAAGGACGGGGGTGATTGGCTGAGCCCCAACGGAGATCGTCCGATTGATGGAGAGGGGTTGTTGGACGAGGGGCCCGTGCGAGGAGAGGCCGCCGCGGTTATAGTGATCTGGCTCTTCGGCCACTGGATGAAGCAGTTTCTGCACTGCCCTAGCTTCGTCAGCTCCTCTTCGGGGGGGACAGGGACTAACACCTCGCTGTAGTCATTGAGGACGAGGTCGACCTGGACCTTCGCGTGGTGCTCCCGCATAGGAACACAGTGCAGGACTGCCCCCTCCGCCGTTGGGAAAACCTGGCCGTGCGCCACCGGGACCTTCATGCCAGGAATCTGCACCGTGAGTGTGCATCTGGTGGCTTCCTGCGAAACAGAGGATAGACGTGCCGTCCGCACTGGAGTCAGGAAAATGAGAACAGCTCGTACTATAACGACACGTTTAGCGGACGAGACTTACGGTGATGCTGTCGACGGGATTCACCGAGTAGGGGCCGCCGTCCGAGGTGGATGCGCAGCTGCTCCATCCTAGAGGCCGGCTCCATGAGACCTCTGATTGCAACAGGAAGTATCTGCGTCATCATCACGTGGCAGTCATGAGACTTCATACCAATTACACGGTGACTCTTCATGTCAACTATTCTCCCGATGTTTGCCGAGTAACCGGAAGAAACTTTGACACCTTGGAGGCACTCCAAAAAGCTAACGATCTCTTTTTTGCTGAGAGTGTAACAAGCAGCGGGACAGTCCGTCTTGATTCTGACTGCACCCGTCCCCAACTTGGTCGTTCGCTTCGTAGCCCACAGCTTCTTTCTTATACCCAAGAATTCCATGTCAGCTCGTGCCTTCGGTCCATCTTTTGTCTTTTCTGAAATGTTGAGCAGGATACCAAGCAAGCTCTCGCACACGTTTTTTTCAACATGCATGACGTCTATGCTGTGACGTGTGTTTAGGAATCTCCAGTAAGGCAAATCCCAGAATACGGATTCCTTTTCCAGACGCCGTCCTGCATGGGAACAGACGGTTGTGTCTTACCGGGCGTAACAGGGGGCATCGTGTTCACGATGTCATAGATTTCCACCCCGGTCTTCTCCCGAGGCGCCGAACGGATCTCAACAGTATTGTCAAACAATTCCTTCTCTTGCCTCCATGGGTCCTTCTGTTTCAGCCACCTTCGGTGGCCCATGAACACGATTTTTTGGATCCCTTTAGGTGTAAACTTGTAGTAGACTCCAAACACTTCACACATCCTTTGTACCCATGAACACACTGGCAGGACTGATATCCGTACGCGGGGTAGTCTTGGACCGTCGTGAACAACAGCGCTTTCAGATTGAAGTACTCTTCTTCGTATGCGTCCCAGACCTGGGCCCCTGGTTCCCACAGTGTAGCTAGTTCTTCGAACAATAATTGTTGATACATGTTCAGATCGTTCCCAGGTTGCTTCGGCCCTTGTATGAGAATACAGAGGTGTATGTACTTTCGTTTCATGCACAGCCATGGAGGAAGGTTGTACATCCATAGAACCACGGGCCAAGTGCTGTGTCTGCTGCTCATGTTGCCGAATGGATTGATCCCGTCCGTACTCATACCGAACCTGATATTCCTCGGATCTTTTCCGAAATCATCGTATTGGGCGTCGATTGCCCTCCACTGCGAAGCATCGGCAGGGTGTCTCATCACTCCATCATCAGTTTTCCGCCCTCGGCGTGCCAACGTAGCAGCTTTGCCTCCTTCTTGTTAGCGAATAAACGATTCAAACGGGGAAGGACCGGAAGATACCATACAACCTTTGCTGGAGCGCCACTCTTCACTGGGTCCTCATCATCGGCTTGCTTTCTACCCCTCTTGAATCTGGACGTGTTGCACGTGGGACACTTGTACAGCTTCTCGTGCTCTTTGCGGTAAATAAAGCAGTCATTCGGACATGCATGGAACCTCTGCACCTCTAACCCAAGAGGGCAGACAACCTTCTTGGCTTCTTCGGTGCTCGTGGGCAGCAAGTTGTTTTTCGGAAAAACTTTTGCAAGAAAAGCCAGTGTCTCATCGAAGCCTTCGTCCGGACAGTTGTGGGCTGCCTTGATCCTTAGAAGTTCCAGCGTGACCGACAGACGCGTGTGCTCTGGATCGGAACCGGTATACAACGGGATTTGTGAGTTTTCAACTAGTCTCGAGAACTTAGCAGCCTCTCTTTCATCCTCGGGATCTATCACCACCTGCTCCACCATGTGAACATCCTGCACCATATCGGCCAAATTGTTTCCCGTTTCTCCTTCGGCGTCAGGTTCGATCCTCCCCTCGTCTTCTTCGTCATCTCCGTGTTCGGCATCTTGCCGTAACACCTGATCTTCCTCCTCCTCGCCGTGACTTGTCCAACGTGTATAGCCTGACATGAAACCCTTCAGCGCCAGGTATACCGTCACCCTCCCTCTCGTATCGAACATTACCAAATTTTTACAATCGCGACATGGACAGCAAATCTTCGTGCCACCTTTTGTCCTCATATCTCGTTCGGCGACATCAAGAAACTCGTTCAAAGCCATAGCCCAACTCTCTGTCGCCCGGTTGTCGTACATCCAGCTGCGATCCATCGATCAACACCTACGACACGAAATTAATCAGTTCGATAACCAAAAATCACATCAAATACATATACGACATGAAAAGAACACTGGCGAGCATTATTACCGAGCGCTAGTGATCTTTTTGGTGAGAAATGATAATGGAGAGAGTGGGAGTGAGAGGAGGAGAGAGAGAATGGAAGAGAGAATGAGAGAGAGCTAGAAATATGGATGAGGAGGAGGGTGGGAGAGAGTGAGAGGATGAGGAGGAGGGAGAGAGTGAGAGTATGAGGAGGGTGGGAGAGAGTGAGAGGATGAGGAGGGAGAGAGTGAGAGGATGAGGAGGAGGGAGAGAGTGAGAGGAGGAGCAAAATCTAGATCTAGATCTAGATCTAGATCTAGTCCCTCTAGAGCTTAGGATGAGGGTTGGGGAGAGGGAAGAAATGGTTGTGGGTTGGGAGGGGGAAGGGGGGCAGCGGCGGCGGCGGCAGCAGCTTGTGGGACGGCGGCGCTCGCTGCTGGCCGGTTGGCGCGCGAGCACTAGCCAGCAGCGAGGTCGTGCTCTGTTTTTATAGTAAGGAGCACCACTGACGGACCCTTAAAAGGTCACCGTCAGTGATTCATCAGCAACGTAAGCAACAAATATCGCTGACGGACGGGAAACACCGCCGTCAGTGAAGACAAAATATCCACTGACGGGCAGAATATAAGAGCCCGTCAGTGAACTGGCACGTCATATGTTCACCATTTCACTTACGGGCCAAATAGTTGCCCGTCAGTGGAGATGTCATCTGCACTGACGGGCTCTTAACAAGAGACCGTCAGTAGAAATGACGCGTCATCTATCCCACCTCATGCTCATCTCCACTGACGGGCTGTTTTGGAGCCCGTCAGTGGTGTTCCTCACCTTCTTCTTTGCTGCGTTCTCCGCTGACGGGCTATTTTGCGTCCGTCGGTGGAGTTCCCCTCCAGCGACGGACCTTTTTATGCCCGTCAGTGGAGGGGGTTCAGGAGAGGGTCTATCTGCAGTAGTGCACAGTTGCGTTCAAGATCATCTAATGATACTCTAATTATGCCAACTAAATATTTGCTGCATGCAGATTTGTCACTTAATAAAAATTGTCCGTCATATTGCTGAATATATACAAAATATAAAATATGTATTTCAGATTTCATGTTGCCACCATTTTCTATTATCATGTCTTCTTTATTACAGCTATGGTATCTTCGGTTCTGTTATACAGTAACTCTGATGTTACTAAATGTATATTACATACTGGAGAACTGAAGGTACTGAAACACTAAACATTGCAACTATATGGGGAAAAACTGTGCAAAGATTTGAAGAACATGCATCTGGTGTACCTCTTTTCTTCAGTAGGCTGGTGTGGTAGTCATTCAGGGAATGAAGTTCCTAGGCCTGCAGTCCTTGAGAAGTACAGAAAATGCCAGTCTAGAGCTGTCTTCAAGATCTACAGAAGGTTTAGCCACAGAACCTAATGTGAGTTCTCTGCAGTCAAATGCAGTTGTATGACACCATTTCTAGAAATCTAACCAAGGCTCACAAAGAGTATCAACACAGGATTACAGAGATAAAAATTGACACCTCACCAACAGAAGTACACAACATTCAGCTTTATTGTCAAAATTTCAGCTTGTACACAAGTAAGCTAGAAAGAACCGTGAAGCCTAGTATTACACCCAAGTAGTTGAATATTGCAATTTCTCTTTTGTGATCTTTGTACTTCCCTATTTGATTCTTCTCTGCACGGTTCACATTGCTGCTCACGGCACTGCTGGGGTATCCATCTTGTGATTGTTCTCTCATGAACAACCATCTGTTCTAAACAATGTGGGGAGCTCAGTTCACAGATACTATGGTAAGAACCAGTAATGTCTTGGCCACACTGCCGGAAGCTCAGAGTGCACACAGTAGATTGGACGACACCTTCAGACGGCCACACCTACTCACCTAGCACCGAACTCTACGCCTTCTGGGACTACAACCACTGCAAACTCTGAGTGGACAAGCGCTGGGTGATGACGGTAAGCTACTAAATCCGTACCATACTACAAACCTGACCGCACCACCCAGTTCTTCGATCTAAGATGCGAGTATGCCTTGTACATCTCGGGAAATGACTGCTGCGGAGCTCAAGTGATCCCACAGCTCCCCTTCACTCATCTGCTTCTTGCTCTCTGACTCAACTGTGATGCACTTCAAAGCATGGCAAATGTAGAAGACCCTACTAGCCACGGCAAACAGGCTGCCGGACGAACTGATATATGAAATCTGCACGCTCCTCATTACGCCTCGTACAATGAGGAAGCAGCAGCCGAGAGATGATATCAAGCGTAGGCTGAAATACCATGGTGAGTTAAACTAGTACCAAATTGCACCTAAAACATTGGTTCGAAACTAGCCACTGGCGCAACCAAGATTTCGCTCCATCCCAGGCTAAATTCCATAGCTCAAAATAAACGCCAACTTCAGCAACAAGATTATCGTCATGGTTAAGCACTGCACAACATAGGTTTCTTGAGTTCAGTGTTACAAGCTCTGATTCTTGTTATTTCCTCAGGAGTTCCATTGTACATTGAAGGAAAATAAAGATGTTCAATTTATCCATTTGATGTACTTGTGTTGTATCCCTACATTCCTAGCATCATAAACGCAGAAGCAAAATGCGCGCCTTCGATTTTCAGGTTTATGATGTTGGCTTCCCAGATGCCAGGCCCGCATTTGGTTTGAAGATTGAATCAGTGGAAGGGGACTAGAGATTAAGGGAGTGCTTACAGGGACATATAAGGAAAACAATCGGTTTTCTATAACGAGCTCCTACGGTGTGACCGTGGCTGGGGTGGCCATGGATTCGAGCGACGCACAGGCTGGGGGCCTGGAGGAGCGGCGGCGGCGCTACAGGATCATGAAGCGGGGGCGACGGAGCATTTGACAAGTTGGCATCTACTGATCTGGCAGAGGAGACGCCGGCGGCGAGCTGGCGATGAAGAAATAAAGGAGGCAGTGGGCAGAGAGGCAGGTGGCGCGGGGCTGTTCACGTCGGCGTCGGGGAGCAGGGCGGCGCGGCAGGAGCGTGTCGTCGCTCCCTGTATGGGCCTCGACGTCGGCCTGTTCAACTACAACAGCCCACTTCTATTTCTCACCGAATTTGTTGCACTTCGATTTGGCCATTTCTTGAAAGGAAAGATAACAGATCGTGGCATAAATTCGGCTGAAATTTCCAGTTCACAAATTCGAAAAGAGAAAGCAGATCGTGGCATAAATTCGACTGAAATGCAAGTGGGATTCTTTCTTTCTTGAAGCATTTTTTTTCCCGACGCTGGCTAATGGGTGTACCACGTATTGGGTCAATCAGTGTTATGTCCGAGAATATGATTCTGGAAACAGAAAGCATCCAAATAAAAGCACGTAGAAAGAAGGCAGCTGCAAGAATTTGGAGATACGTGTACAAAGCAATTGAATTCAAAAAAGAACACACGTACGGTTGATTACAACTGTACGGTTGATTATTGCACACGTGGAATTGAGTTCTTGCAAAAACAAAGGAAATACCTTGCTTCTCGCCAAAAAAAATATATATATATCCCTTGCTTGGAAACTTGAAATCATGAGAGTTATCCATCGTAGAGAAGAGTCGAGAAGAGATGTAAGTTAGGGGATTTCTCGGCGGTGCAATGGCATTGGATGTTAATTGGAACAACGAGATCAAAAACATGAGGGACATATAAGAAAAACAATCGGTTATCTATAAGAGGTTTCATCTTTGATGTTTGTTGGAGGTGGAAGAGAGATGATGAGTAGACCTGACATGTAACATGTGGTCTATAAGGTCTATTATAGATGGGTTTTTTTCTCTATACATATCAGTTAAATCTTATGTGTTTATGGCCACAAATTATGGGATTATACAGAAACAACTTAATGGCAGCTCGCCGTATGAGTAATCTTTAGTTTTCTCTGCATAGAAGGTGCATGCCCGTTAGATACTAGACATGCATGTTTGTTTGTTACATTGATCATGGCATTGACCCATGGTAGTGCCAAAATTAATCGTAGTGCGCTACTTATTTTAGTTATAGAGTTTTGTCGTGGGAAAGAAACCAAAACTCGATCTTGAATGTGTGACTTGCACACTGGTAACTGAGATAGATAGGCTCGGTAAAACTTAGTGCAAAATAACTCAGTGGTAACTCTTAAAGATAAAACCCAAAACTTGTATATCAAGAATTTTTCTCATTTGCCATTAGTCATGTGTAAGGTATAATCATTAAGTACCACATATTCACGTAAATGGTTGTACACTGTGTTGGCACCACTAAAAATGACAAATAGAGATATATGCATATACTATGAGTACACCTTTTGCGAATATTCATGCCTCTTTCTTTGTGCGGTTAACATCTACCAGGATAAGAAGTGCTAAACACGATGTACATTTCTCATTCCATTTGTAGCAAGTATTGCATTCGTACGTTTTTAACATGAGCACACAGGATGTGTACATGTCATAGCGTGTGAGTGTGTTCTGTGTGGTTTGTGTCCTTCTCTCTCGCACTATCGTAAAAAAACACACATGTAACGATATACTTTTTGCAAGGAAGACACACAATGATAATAATGACACCATCGTGATCAAGTAATAAAAATACCAATAAAACATTACAAAATCATCTAAGTTCAAAATGCATTTGGAATCTTGTGGAATCATAATTAAGGAATCTTGTGGAATCAATAATTAAGAAACCGTATTCATCTAATGGCACCGTGCAGCAAAAGCAGGGATTTCAAATTAACCGGCCAAATCCGATGCCCAAAAACCTCAAATTAGTCTAGAACAGAATTGCTCTGCACTTGCATAAACCTAGTAAAAGTCGAAGAATGCAGAAGGAATCCTCAAAACAGAGAATGGGAGTAAAAAAAGGAGGGAGATAGGGGGAAAAGAACTTCCCCCAGATCCCCATAAAACTATCATCGAGTTGGTCACAGAGATTTCTGAAGGAACGGAGACCTCAAATGCCCAAAGACTGAAACTTTTTTCCCCGAAAAAAGAGAGAACAAGATTGCATACATATGAAAGGAAACAATCGTGCGAGGCGGTTGTTGGGCTGATTACCAGGAGTGGCCGCCTTGGTGCCCCAGTGGAGGAGGCCATCCATGGCGCTGGCGCAGTTCCCCATATGGAGAGTCAGGCAGGACAGGGCACGAACAGGCAGATCAAGAAGAGAGGAGGAGGAGTTTGCAAGTGCAGGATGCAGAGTTTGAGGGAGGAGAAGGAATGGCGGAAGGGGGAGGGAAGCGGAGAGGAAATTATTTAGAGACGAAGGGCATGATTGGTTCGATGCCAATTTTTGCCATGCCAATTGTTGGCAAGTTGCTAAAAATTAACTAGCAATTGGTTGGCTACCAATTGGTTCTTGCCAACCTCTAAAAAAGTTGTCAATTTTTGATAACTTTTAATTTTGTCAAATATTGGCAATACCAAATGTTGGTAATGCCAAATGTTGGCATCCAACCAATCATGCCCGAAGAACCAACGAGTGAGTTACTCCACTACTTATTCCCTCTTTTCCTTTCTTCAGAGAAGAGAGAAAAAAATGCGAGCTTTTGCCGAATTTTCTTCTCTCCGCTGCCTGCCGAAAGAAGCACGTTGATTAATAAGCTAAGTCCACGCCTGTGTACACTCGCTTTTTGTGGTCAGTGTCTCTGACATGTGGGTCTTGTTCTTTTGCCCTGGTGGGTTGGTGGCCTGTTTGGAGTCAACGGGGTCAACAGCAAGCTTTGCTCCCCCGACCATTTGCGCCCTGTAATGTTAACTGTAACTGAATTTGTCGTCTTAATTCAGGGTCACAACTCACAAGGGCAAAGTAAGTACCAGTCTACTACGGCTGGCTCCAAGTGATAGCTTTGCCCATGCCATGTACGTTGGGTGTTGATCAGTTCTATTAGATGAATCTATAATATGTCATATTTCGAAGAATATATAGGTTGATACCTGCAACACTAATTTGCTAATCGTCAATTAATGAACTAGTATATATATGACTTTGGCCGTCAGCATGGAGGACGTACTATATGTGACTCGTGTTTTGCATGCATGTTAGCTGTGATTCTTAAGTTAACCATGAGCATACGCCTTAGGATGCCATCCGTGTCACGATCTCAATGGCGATTTCACAGCGTGTATTTACTTACTTGACAGGTGAGTAGTAGACTAGTGGAGTATTAATTACTTCCTCACCGACGACGACCATGACTAGATCATGACTCAGCTAGGTCATCGATGGACCGTCGTGTCTGCATGCATGCGCCCAGTTTGCCGGCCGGTTTTTCCATGACTGCAACCGTCGATCGGGCGACCAGTACGTACGTACGTAGCCGACGACTTGATGAGCTATATTTTTCTTCTTCGGTTAGTTGTTGCCGTGTGAAAATCCGACAGAATAATAATCTAGGAGTATCAAGTTGGGAAGCCAAATTTTCATGTAGTTAATCCGACATACATGTACCAGTTTTTTATTATTGTTTTTTCAGAGAGAGGAAGATACATGTGTAGTTAATTCTTCATTTCATTGCCTTTCGTTTTTCTATTGTTCATTTTGTTTCAAAAACAATAATTTTTCATTGGGCCTTTATAACCTGCATGCATGGTGTAGGATGACGGGCTGGGCCATCAACAGTGGGCCCTCCTACCGACCGTCCCAAGTGTAGGCCGCACCCCATTTACTACTGTACTGATAGCCCTCGCACTTGCCAAACAAATCCAAGCCACATCTGTGCTTAATCTGGGCTATAACACGGAGAAGATTTAGGCCCTGTTTGTTTAGGTTTTTGTGACTTCTGGACTTTGGCTTCGAAGTCAGAAAAGCACCTATTTACCTGAAGTTGTTTCAGGCTTTTCGAAGCTGTTGGGGGA